>QPKB01000234.1:0-53413 GCA_003546025.1 Camphora micrantha
GGGAGAGGCTCCGGCAGGGGCGTGGGCATGATCTGTTGGGAGGGCAGAGCGCTGGGAGGGGAAGAAATCGACACAGAGAGAGAGAGAGAAAGAGAGAGAAGGGAGAGGGAGAGGAGCGAGGGGGAGAGAAATCGAGATACAGAAAGGGGGAGGGAGGGAGGGAGAGAGAGCTCCGGCTCAGGCGAGCTCCGGTGCAGGCGAACGCTGGGAGGGGAAGAAATCGACAGAGAGAGAGAGAGAGAGAGAGAGAGAGAGAGAGAAGAGAGAGAGAGAGAGAAAGGGAGAGGAGAGGGAGCGAGGGGGAGAGAAATCGAGATACAGAAAGGGAGAGGGAGGGAGGGAGAGAGAGCTCCGGCGCAGGCGACCTCGGTGCAGGCAGTCTCCGGCGGTGGCAGGTGAGGAGGGAGGGCAGAGCGCGGGAGGACAGAGCGCGGGAGTGGAAAATGGGTTTTGGGGATGAAAACGTGAATGGGAAGTGGGTTTTGGGGGGCTTATGAGGGGAGCATCAGCGACCGCTGTGGCGGCCGCCACTGGCGGTCGCTAATGGTACTATTAGCGACCACCACAGGCGGCCGCCCGCTTCTTCATCCGCCAATAGCCCATTTTCTAGTAGTGAACACACCATTATTAATTTTCTTAGTTGAAGACTCTACATGTTTATACCTTATGCTAACAGGGGATTTTCACCCTTGATTGTAGAAACTTAACTTTGGGATAAAAGATAATAATTATAATCTTTTCATCGGTATCTCTCTCATATATTGAAGAAATGAATTACACTTCAGCTTACAGTCACATTGCAACTAACATTACAAGAACTTGATTATTCCGCTAGCTATGACATTATGTCACCTTTCCAAGCTTAACAAAAATTTTGAAACTTCCAGTAATGACTAATGCAAATTTCATTGCAATCTCTTTTATTTTCTAGGAGAGTAGAGGAACATCTTGCCATATGGTAGAAGAGACATGATGTTCAAGACAGCAGGATGGTAGCTCTTAAAAAATCAAAAGGAATCTCTCTCTCGCTCTAGAATTTCGGTGCTGGTAGAAGCCAAACGTCTGCATTGATAAAGGTCTTGCTCAAGAACGGCTTAACCTCCTCGTCATTTAGCAACTTTGTGTAGGGAGCACGCTTGCTTGTTACGGCCCCTGGTCCTGTACAATTGTACTCCGCGTAGAAAAGTTTGCTGCAAAGAGGAAAAATAAGGGTAAAGAAGATGATGATGTCCGACTGGGGTGGGCCACTCAATCCCACACAGCATAATGTATATACTACGTAGTGTCTTCATGTATACATGTGTTTATAGATAGATTGGCTACTTGGTGTGAATTCAAGTACTAAAGTGACAAAACCCAGCCTGAATTCCATCTGGGTTTTGATTCCCGGCCCAGTCAGAACCAAACGGAAACTAGCCCCACCGAAATTTCACTTTTTGTTGGGTCGAGCCGTGCAGATTTGGGTAGGGCCAACTGAAGTTATAACCCCTACTGTAGGCTTCTAATGTCGAAGATATATAATCATAATGATGAAATAAATGCCATAGCATATACATCGCTGCCCATGGGCCATGCGAGACAATTAGATTTGAGATTTAATGATATTCTTAAGCAATTAGGTTATAGGAAATTTCAGTAATTATGGGACTCAAGGGCATCTAACCCACATTTTTAAATGGGCTGTAACCAGAAGTAAATTTATCAACCTGAGCCCTGTATTACAGGGTTAGGATCATGTTGGATTTGCAAGCCGGGTCAGACTTGCCACCCAAAGCTAGGAGTGCTCATGGGCTGGGCTTGGATAAATAATTCGGTCCCATTTAATAATTTAGCCAGGCTTGGATTAAGAGATAGAAAGCCCAAAGTCCAGCTCGGCTCAGCTGAATAAGAAGTGCTTCTAATTTAGTGATTACTTTTTGTCCAAACAATTTCAAGAAAGCCTAAACAACGGAAGAAAAAAAAAAAAAAAAAAACTCTTGGTTTAGACTAGCCCATTTGACTAAACAGGTGGGCTTGGGCAGCTTGTGTCGGGCCTGGGTTGGATACGGGCCTATATTTCTAAAGTTGGGGTTCTGGCCTGGCCCTAGCTATTGTTTGAGTAAGAAAGAAGGGAAGAGAAGCATCCATACTCGTTGTATTCAGGATGACCGAAGTTATCCCATCCTTTTTCATTGATGAGTTCTGACATGTAGGTGTATGCCATGATCACTCTTGAGCTATCCTTCCATGCCCTGCCCAAGAACGCATTCCCAATCCCAGATATCATGCAGTTGATGAAAACGAATCCATTGTCCTCAGTGCCTGCCCTTCCTTGTGCTGTGATGGCTGTAACGCTGTTGGCAACTGAATGAATTTCGCATTTCTGCAACAAAAAAAAAAAAAAACAAAATACATACTAATTTTAGGTGACTATCTTAATGGTGTATCTTGTTCTCCTATCTGATTCAAGTGTGTCCAATAAATGGACCGTGAGATCAATGGTGGGAAGGAGTAAACCATCGTTGACTAGCAACTTTATGTGATCTAAGCAAGATGTGAGAATTCATGGTTGTTTCTAAACTTGCCATTGAAGGGAAAAAATTGGAAACGTTTTGTTTTGTTTTTTTTGGAGTAAAAGAACTGGACACCCTTTTTTTCTAGCAATGCTCAAAGCATGGTTTTTATTGCCATTTAGCTTTAGATTAAAGTCTATGAGAGAGAGAGAGAGAGAGAGAGAGAGAGAGAGTATACCAGGTACATTGACCTTCCTTTGCCAAAGATGAAATCTACCATTCCCTGAATGAAGCAGTCTTGGAAATAATGCATGCCCACATCATCCAAAAGAGTGTCTTGGTAGCCAAGGAACCTGCAGTTATAGAAAGCTCCCTTGTCACCTGAGATCCGCATCGCAACTGCTTGACCTCCTTCCGCGCCAGGGTCCGGCATGGGTGCAGAGTTCTATCAATTATAAAAATAAACATTTTTATGTTGCAACTAGGGATAGCAATTCTCCACCTGAGACCTTACCTACCCAATTCACCCCAAACTTTCGCTCAAGGTTCAGGTTGGCCCATTTTAACTTCCAAATTAACAAACAAGTTGGGCCTGATCTTGCTTTTTGGCCAGAAAAACTTCCTCAATGTGGCCCATCCTAACTCTGGGCACTATCACCCATCAATTCCTATTAACTTTCAGGTCGGGTTCAGGTTGGCATCCCATTACAATTAGTGAGCAGGTCAGGTGGTGCTCTACTCCATAACCCAACCCAAATTTATCCCCACCCTACTCATTTCGGACAATCAGGTCTATGTGACCTTTTTTATCCACACAAGCATCAGTTGTCATTGAGCAGAATCTGAAGCTATAAACAAACAAACAAACAAACGCTTGTTCGGATATTTTTGTCAGACCCTGTCTCCTTAATTTTTGCAATAGGAAAAGTTGGTTAAATGCTAAGCCTGTTAGGGATCATAGGTTAGTTTTAGGCTGTTAGAGGGTTTAGGAATAGATTAAGAGTTTAAATTTTAAATTATTATCTCATCAGTCTCTATCTGTTTTGCATAAATTCAGAAGTTCTTTGGAAATGCTAGACACGTCGCATATTGATTCGGCTAATGGCCCATTACAAATAGCCGTCACTAGGAGCTGATTTTTGGTGGGACCCATTTTTGGTGGGACCCCTTTGTTATGAGACAAATATTTTTATTCATTGTATGGTGCAAACGATTTTCCTCGGAGAAAAACATTTCCACAATGCTTTGCAATTCCATGAGAAGAGTGTATTCAATGGATAGGTAGGAAAGCAACACAACCGAGTCCTTGGAGACCAATATAAGAAAGGACTCTTCCACACTACTATTATCATTGGACGAGTGTAATGTCTTTTGTTTAAAGAAAAATTCAATCCAAGGTAATGATTGTTGGCCAAGTTAATTCATACATACCTCGAAAATGATATTAGCAGCCATGAAGTATTCAGATTCAACAGCGACGGTGGCACTGTCCCAAGTCCCGACCTGAGCGGCAGTGGCACCATAGGAGATAACCGGATTTGAGCGCGGATCGTCCCCATAAAATGTAACGAAGGGCTTGGATCTGTTGACGAAGACCTTCTCCTTGTAGAATCCAGGCGCGATCCTGAGGATGGTCCGCTGTGTGTTGCCTTCAGGGATCGTGTTCACTGCATCCATAATGGTCTTGAAATCACCTGTGCCGTCTTGTCTGACGGTGACTATCCTCGGCTTACTCTCCGCCTGGACCAACTTTGGTTCCAGCTGCGCCACCACCATGAAACTCATCATCTTCATCATGAGGACGAAGAAAAGGGTTGTTTTAAAATCTAGATTCCCAGCCATTTTGTTCAGGGAGAGAAAGGGAAGGAGGGAGGGAGAGAGAGAGCTTCGTGGAGAGATTTATAGGGTGGGGGTCATCTGCTGGGCGTTAGAAGTCTGTTATTAGGATGCTCTACGACCATCTTATTGCTTGGCTGCAAAATTTTCGAAGTTCTACACGTGAAATTTTGACCAGTTAAACTCATAACCGTTTCTTTTTTCTTTTTTTTTTTTTTTTAAGCTATGAAACAAGACAAGGAGGGCAAATGGTTTGGACTGAGCTATGAATAAATGGTTTACAGATAAGCATAAAGCCCGCGAGACAAACGAGTTGAATATGTGGCATATTTAATAAGATTTAAATTTAATTTCAAATTAAGCATTATTTTAATAAGAAAACACATGGGTTGAGAAAAGAAGACATGAATTAATAAATTAGAATATTAGTTATAGAAGAACTTTGTAGGTCACAATCATAGGAGGGAAAGAAAATTTATAAATAATAAAAATAATTATATAAGAGAGGAAAACCAAAATTAATATTAATATTTATATTTATTCACAAAATGCTTATAAAAAAGATTTAGATTTTTAAGAAACAACTATGAGAGCATTGTTGGCATCTATGATGGGGGCCACTAGTGTTTACATATGATCAGATTAGTTAGGGAATGACTGCTTGGATCTCTCACGCAAGTACAACTGCTTACATGTGGATTATGTGTAAGCAGCAAGAAAACCATTTTCCAAAGCGGAAAGATCCATTGCCACCCTTGAAATCATCCACTCTGACATTTTTGGACCAATGAATGTAGCTAATTGACAAGAAACTCAATATTTCATTGCTCTCATTAATGAATACTCGCATTATGATTGTGTGTTTTTTATTTCCCACGAAAATGAGGCAATTGATTCTTTCCGAATTTTTGTAAAACAAGTTCAAAATAAGTTTAATAAAAACATCAAGACCCTTGAAACCCATCGAGCTGGAGAGTAGACTTCATAAATTTTTAAATAACTTTGCATGGAAAATGGAATTTCCCATCAACTAACTATGGTATACACTCCACAATAAAATGGAGTTGCGAAAAAAAGGAATAAGACTATTTTAGACATAGTTAGATCCATAATGGTTCATGCCAATTTACCCGTTTCCTTTTGGGGAGATGTACTGCTAACTGTCGTATACATTTTAATTAGAATTCCTTCCAAATCTATTTCAAAGACTCCCTATGAGTTGTGTACCGACAGATAACCTATATTAGGAGATCTATGCCCGTGGAGTTCTTTAGGGCATTTTTAAAGATCTTTGTATGGAAAATGGAATTTCCCATCAACTAACTATGGTATACACTCCACAATAAAATGGAGTTGCGGAAAAAAGGAATAAGACTATTTTTAGACATAGTTAGATCCATAATGGTTCATACCAATTTACCCGTTTCCTTCTGGGGAGATGTACGACTAACTGTCGTATACATTTTAATTAGAATTCCTTCCAAATCTATTCCAAAGACTCCGTATGAGTTGTGTACCGGCAGATAACCTACATTAGGAGATCTATGCCCGTAGAGTTCTTTAGGGTGTGTTTGGCACTTAACTAGTTAAAGTGAAGTAAAGTAAATCCAGACAAGAAATGACAATGGGTCATATCAAAAGTACATAATTTCAAAATTCCCTCCGATTTTTCAAAAAAAGTAAAAAAAGCAACCTCCTTTCTCCACTAAAAGACAAAATAACTCCACATTTATATACAAAAAGTCAAAAAGGTTCCATACCAAACAACTAAAAATAAAGCACCATCATAACACCTTATATTTTATTCTCTCTTGATTTGATGCTTCATCTCACCATACTTCAATTCACCATACATCTAAACAGGCCCTTAGGGCATGTCCTAATCCCAAATCCAAATAATTTGAAGCGTAAGACAATTCCATGTTTATTTGTGATTTACTCTAAGTTGTCAAAAGGACACATTCTAGCTTATGAGGAGGTAAACGACAAAATAGTTGAAATAGAATCTCGTGGCATTGATTTCTTCGAGTTTCAATATCCTGAAACAAAGATGACAAAGGTGTCCATTGAATTATTTGAAATGGATACTTGCACCTATTAGTGGGAGAGATCCTATGTTTCAGTCACACGAGTAATTCCATGACATCTTCGAGTTAACTCATCAGTTTGTTTTATTAAGCTCAGTAAAACTCCTTTTTTTTTTTTTTTTTTTTTTTTTTTTTGTTTCAGTCTCATGCGTTATTTTATGACATCTTCAAGTTAACTCATCAGTTTGTTTTATTAAGCTCAAGTTGTGACCCGACTTGATTGTAAGACTCATTTTTTTTTTTCTAGAAGACTTTGTCGGTATCTCTCGTAGTGTATGATCAATCGCACAATACCCCATAAAAAAAGTGTGGCTAAAAGTAAGACACCTATGCAAATTAGTGGCAAAAAAACTAAAAAACCTAGACCATTAGTGGTGAAAGATAAAAATCCGCCATTAATTATCTTTTCCTCCAAAATGACCTTTAGCTATGACATAGGAGTTACTACTAAATGTGACCACCATAATACCTCGTGTCGACATCAGATTTCACCACTGAAGTTGAGTTTTTTATAGAAAATAATTAAATTACAGCAAAAAATGTTGGCATTAAAAGCCAACTTTCTTGTGATATATCTTTAGTGGTAATATAAAATTACCACAAAATGCAACACATATAGCGGTAAAAAATATACTACGGCGACATCTAAGCAATTAGTGACAAAAATAAATAGTTGTCACTAAAATCCTGAACCATTAGTGGCAAAATCCCACTAACTACGGTAAGTTGCCACTAAATGTGAGTAGTATAATACCATCAGAGTTTCGCCAGTAAAGGTGAGTTTCACTAAAAATCAACTTCCTTGCAATGATCCATTATTTTAGGTAGTCCTAAACAATTAATTTTCAGAATTGATGGGCTCCGGAAAAAAGCTGGCTAGATGGAAGTGTAACCTCCTCTCTTTCGCAGGTAAAATGGTTCTAACAAGACGTGTTTTTTTCCACTATGCCTACTACCCGTTTGCTCATGTCCTTTTCCATCCATAAGGCAACCATCAAGAAGCTGCAGAAAATCACGAGAAACATTTTTATAGTCTGGTGGTGAACATCATGAGGTGGTTCAAGGCCAAGTATTTTATAGATTCTTTGCCTTGGCACCCTAACGCTCCCTAGCACAGGTTTCTACCTATGTAAAAAGATCAGGCGTCTATCTCCCTTCATCAACTCTCCGTGATTTTAGGGAATGGCTCTTCTGCTAATTACTCTTCTGAGGACTTCTTTGCTAAGTGGTTTCCTCGTCTTTCTTTTCCTCCCAAGATGAAAGTTTGCACTCTTCTGGACTATACAACTTTTTTTTCTAAATCCTTCATCTTTTCGTATTTTCAAACTTCCTTACTGAAATGTCAATACACACTTCCCACAAATTAAAGTGAAAATTATAATGAATATCACAAAGATAAGAAATCTCACACATGAAGTCTCTATGATCAGAACATAAAGGACAGGACATAGTGTATGCAATGGCAGCAATGATAGGTTTTTTAGTCTGAAAAGAATTTTTAAGGCTAAATTCTGACCAATACATTTCAATGAAATGGGCTAAAAGAGTCTGAAATGAATTTTTAAGATTCCTGAGGAATGCCTTTTAATGAATTGGGCTAAAAGTGGAGTATTAGATGTTGAGATCTACATGGGTACATCCCAGTAAATTAAATTCTTGGAAAGTACTCTCCTTTTCCTTTCATGGAAAGGGCAGAATTATTTTTCTCCTAAGGAAGCCCCGCATCATATATCTCTGTCCCGTGACACGACGGAGGAAGCGCCGTAGAATGCATGCATTCATTTATTATTTTCCGCATTCAACTCACATTCAGTAAAGTTTTTTATTGTTCGTCTTAATGAATATTATTCATCAAATGCGGGAGATCAAAGAGCATGAGCTTGGATTAAAATAGACCCAACCACAAAAGCACGCACACCCTACTAAACCCTTTACATAGCCCTACACTTGAATGATAGAATACTTAATTTATATGCAAAAACACACACACAGGCCCAACCACAAATATTTGAAACTAAGTTCATTTATTTTATTCTCAACCATTCCCAGATTCTAAAACTGAGAATTATGGATCACTCTAACCCTGGAATGATGAGATAAACAAGGACATTAAACAAAGGAAAAGAACACCAATAAGACCACAACCATCCAAAGCTGAGCCAGATCCTGGATCAACTGCTGGAGCCACTGCAAGGAATTCAAAAAACAAAAAGCAAAAAATAAATCATTATCAGATAAACTTAGTGAGAATTTTCCAGATATACTGCATAGAGAAATGGTCTCCTACGAGCTGCTTCATATGCAGTACTCCAGCCACCTTGGATCAGTGCAGGCCCTTTTACACTCTCTTCACGATCTGGTACCAGCCCAGATGCTCACTATTTTCAAATATTTATCTACTGTTGCATTGAATCTCAAAAACAATTATAGGTAGAAGACCATAAAGTTTATGTCTTTCAAATCAAGGGCAAGATAATAATTGGGTAGCTCAAATTTTTTGAATAACTATGAAGGAAATAAAACATAGGTGAAAATGGGAAGGATTCAGGCCTCGCCCATATGAACCTGATTCCAGGTCCATTGATTTTTGTAGGGTCAGCCACATGGTGTGATCCAACTGGCTTTCTAAGCCCAAGCTCAGAACTAAACAGCTCTATCATGATTCATGAGTGAGAGTCAAAATAAATGCAAACTTCAGAATGAAAACCTATATTCCAACAAGAATCTCAAAATCCAAAATAATGAGGTTTTTGCAAACCCTCCCACCCTTGAGAGTCAATAAAGCATATTTAGGTAAAGGAGCGTACCTGGAGCAGAAGGTGAGGGTGTGGTACCTGCATTTCCAAAATGCATTATATAGTAAGAATCAATATTATAATAACGACAAAAGACGAATGAAATTTTGTTAAAATCAGAGACCCAGTTTGCCTAATAGATATTCATAGAAAACAATAAACAAAAAAAAATAGAAAATAAATAATGAATATTGAACAGAGGTGTAAATGGGTCAGATAGAGGGGAGAGCCATTTGGGTCTTGACCCAAGTGTAATCACTGCAGCTAAGAGTAATTAAAGCATAAAGCGTGTTAAATATAATTTGATTTTTTCTTCGTATGCCTCCTATGGGTTTGTCATCAATAATATTAATGACAATATCAGATCTTATTCTTTTAAGACCCTATATATGATCATATTATTTATAATAAGATTTTACAAAAATTAATAATTTTTTTATTAAAATAATAATAAGATCATGATTTTATTTTGATAATGATGATATAAAAAATACCATTCGTCCTATTATTGGTAGGGAAGTATAAAACTTTAAGTCATGAAATGTACGTTTTATTTCTAGGTTGAGGTTTCTATATAAAACTGATTGTGTACTGTGCAAAGAACGATGATATAGCATGGCCAGTATTCATCTTGAGTAGAATGCGCAATCATCAGACCTCCGGGAACCCTCTCTCCTAAGCTTCAGCCGGCGATTCGGAATACGTCTTAGGTTTTTTGGGAAGTGTAAGGACGTTTTAGCCTAGGAAAGAGTCCACTGTCTCAAATTTATTTGTCGTTCCCTCTTAATTCACTGTGTGGGGTGTCTCTTGTTGTTCTTTTTTTTTTTTTTTTTTTTTTTTTTGACCTTTTTTTTTCTGGTATATCCCTCTTGTACTCTTAAATTCCTTTAATATATTCTATTTTTCCATTAAAAAAAAAAAATATTTTCTAACCTAATTTAGCCCCAATACTAAAATAACCAAGATCACTTTTTTTATTCATTTAATTATAAATTGATATTTTGTTTTTTCAGACATGCAGTAAGTTTATCACTTGAAGGATTGACACTCGATCATGAGAGTCATTTCTTCATTTATATATTTTAGAAATATTTAAAAATAAATTAAATGTTTATAAATTATTAAAATATATTAATTCACCTATATTCATGATAATTAGTACAAATTAGAAAATTTATAAATTTAAAAAACATTCCCATTAACATTTTTCTTTCATATATTTGAGTGGACAGTATCCAAGTCCTGAAAGGAAAAGAGATTATTACCATTAGTGCTAGAGCAGTCCGGAGTTTTGAAGCCACACTTGGAAGGGAAAGCCATGGCCTCTTGCTTTGTGACATTAAACTCTTTCAAGATGGCTTCATTGCTCAGCACATTACAGAGGCAGGGCAAGTCTTTATTTACGGCGTCCTTCAAATTAAAGCAGCATTGCGGACTGGGTTTCACATCCCCCTTCAGGTAAGGTTGACATGGGAGGAGACTAGTCACACAAGATGGGTCTGAAACCCCTTCAGAGAAACTCCCAGAAACCCATGAAGAGATGAGAATTGCAGCAATCAGGAGCTTTGATTCCATTTCTAACACCAACACAAGGATTAAAAACAAAATCAGAATTTCTTTAACGACAATGTGCGATGATGATAGGCAATAAATTGAAATATAAATAAACATAGACAAAAAGAATTGCATCATTTGATTCAAATTTTAATTCCATGTTAATTAGTTTTTGAGTAGGCAAATCCCCATCATCACCATCATCGATCATCTTCGCGGCTTAATGTGTAAATTAGTTATTCTTTTATACTTAAAAATCCTTGTGATACACAAATACACAATGATACTAGTACAGAATCATGAGTTATATAACAATAATCTTCTGGTCTCCTTTATTGAAAAACTACATCGTTAAGGTAATATTTGTGCAAAGCATTTTCCTTTGAAATGGATATGGTTTTCAAGGAAAAAAGATTTTGCTGTGTTCCATGTATGGATTCAAGTTTTCACGTTGAAGTTTTCTTCACTTTTTTTTTTTTTTTTTTTTCCTAATGCAGACTTGGACAATTGAATTTCCATGATCTTACAGAAAAGGTAGAGACAAACAAAACTCTTGGCAGAAACTGGTTTCCCCACAGTAAACAGTAAAACCATGGAAAATGAAGTCTTCGATCAGTTTTCATTTTCTAAAAAGTACAAAATCACTAGAGACATAAAATGCTACAGGAAACCTATAAAAAACATAAAATAGAATGTAATGGCAGCAAACATGAACTAATGAAATTAAAATCACAGTGAAAATTATCTCCAGCAAATAACAAATAAAAGGGTGATAAATTAATCCTGAAAATTTAATAGAGAGAGAGAGGTAGGGAGGTAGGTTTGATTCTCTAATCGAGTAGTACAGAGAGAGAGAGAGAGAGAGAGAGAGAGAGAGAGAGAGAGAGGTTTACCCGATTTACCCGATTGAGAGACTTTCTTGATGGAGAGGGATGTTTCTATATTTTGAGGTTTCGATTGCATTTAAAGATAAGTTTGTTAGGATTCATAGCAACGAAAGTGGGAACAGATTTCTAATCGTCGGGATTCATTGAAATATGGAACTGTACATGCATTTGGTGTGGAACACATATCTGGTAAGATGGAGAGAGGTTTGGTTAAGGGAACTACTTTTTTTTTTATATATATATATAATGTTTAGGGAACTACAATTTTTCCTGTCTAAACAATGAGTGGGGCGCACCTGCGTAGATCCAAGTACGTGATCACTTGTAATCACTTCCTCTATGTATGTGATAATCTAAAGTGGGCTCAACTCTGACTGCATTCTGATCGGTCGTTTGAGCGGTTTAGATTAAAGAAGCCGGCCCCTCATGGGCCAGTCACCTAGGCTGCTACCAGCAGAGAAATAAAAAACAAAAAAGGAACACATATTACACCGATACCACATGTCATGCATTATAAGCATAGTTGTCAATTTTCTTTCTGTCGTCCTTTCGGCCTGGCCTTCAAACTGGAATAGTATTTCTATTTTAGCAAAAGATTTCGAGGTAGCCTTTCAGAATAATAAAAATTAATATATATATTTATCAAAAAATAGAAAAACAAAAACGAAATATCTATGTTTCTTAATATGGATATTGAGGAAAACATTTAAAAAGATAATTAGTGAAAATTGTGCTACAAATCAAAATGGACCGAAATGGGACAGAATGGACCGGAATTCAAACCGATAACTTTTCACATCCATTCCATTTCAGCGAGAGGACCAGAACGAAAAATTCCATCCATTCTGGCTTAAATGAAACGGAATTGACTACCATGATTACAAGAGGAGAGAAACGAAGTGCGAATTTATTCAAGGTAAGTGAATAGTGAGTGCGAGGGGTTTGAATTGATGATCCACGAGTAATTATCTAATAACTGATGGCTAGTAACATATGATTTTCATATATGGGGCAATTGATGATATAATCACATGACATGCCCGCATACTAAAGGCGATGTTCCAAACTTTACTCCGGTGGAAATGATAAATAACATTAGATTAAGCCCCTATTTGGCATCACTACCTTTTGCCTTTAATTCTCTAAATCTCTAAAGCGGGTGGAGATTTTTAGAATAGGCGTTTGGCAGTGTGTTTCTACCTCTAAATGGTGTAAATAAGTAAAGACAATGCCCCTTTTCCCCCACACCCCACCATTGGATGCATGTGGAAAGTAGAGGCTGGAAATAAGAGGCGGATGGACAGTGTATTTGGATCCACAACGCCCCAGTTAATTTTTTTAATTTTTTTCTAAAACTAAGAGAGAGAAAATCACGATCCAAACCTTTGGGAATGTTCAGAAGATCAAACATGGCTATAGGACCAAATTTCATTAGTTGGATCATCACCAAGCTCAAGACATGTGCAAAAAAGTGAGCCATTGGATGATTTTTTTAAGATTATGTGGACCTCAAATACAAGATCCAACCCGTTAGATCTCTTTGGAAGCTTGAACACGGCGATTGGGTCAATTTTCAATGATTGATACCCTGTGGATCTCAAGAAATTTGCAAATAAATATCAACCATTGATGTAACATGCTCAAATTTTGATTAGTCCATATGCAGCTCTTTTCAGTTTTTTTAATTATTTCTGTGATAACAAATCACAACCGAAACCGTTGAGAGTGTTTAGAAGGTCAAACATTGCTATGGGACCAAATTTCTGTCGTTGGATCATCACTAATCTCGAGATATGTGCAAAAAAAAGGTGAGCCACTTGATAGTATTTCCTGGATTATGTGGGCCCCAAATACAAGATCCAAACCATTAGATCTCTTTGGAAGCCGAACACGGCTAAGGGATCAATTTTCAAGCCTTGATACCTTGTGGATCTTGAGAAATTTGTAAAAAGCCTTTAACTATTGATTAAAAAAAAGTCTATTTAAAATAAATCATTGCATTACCAAACACTTCTTTTGATTCTAGCATGTTTTTTTTATGAAATTTTTTAATGGTTATATTTTGATGAGGCTATCAAGAAAAAAAGAGCAAAGATACCAAACAAGCCTTGAGATGCGTAAGACAAAGAGTTACGTTGTAGCGTTCTATGGAAATGATGTTTTTCTTTTTTTCTTCTTTCTTTCTTTTATAAAACCACTTCTGGTCACACCCTTTTTTCAATCCCTCTTTATTTTGTACAATAGGGCGCACTAAGGAGAAGTCTAAGGCCCCGTTCTTTTATTAGAATTCCTAACAGGAATTCAGGCTGTCTTGGAATTCAGAATTCCTGTCAGAAATGTTGTGTTTCATTACTAGAATTCCTGGGCTTTTGAAATTTCAGGCATTTGAAATTTCAAAAAGCTCAGCATTTGAAAAACCACTTTAACAAGGAAGATTTGGAAATCTCACTTGGCACAGGAATTCCGGGAAAGGGAAGATGGTATTCCGGAAACTCAAGCAAGAATTCAGGTAATGAATGAAACAACGAATTTAGAATTCCAGAATTTGGCAACATTTCAAATACTAGCATTTGAAATTCCCAGACAACCACCAAACATGAATTCTATGAATTCTAGTAAAAGAACGGGGCCTAAGCCATTAACACCTATTGCTTGCCCTCCTAGGGAAGTATTTCTGATTTGACACTAATCACTATTGAAATTCATCGCAAAAGTAAATGCACTTGAAAACAATTAAATTTTAAGGCTTTAAGATTGATAATTGAAATTATCTGATCATAGCAATATTTGATCGTCTCATATCCTTAAAAATAGTTGCCTTGTTGGGAGGACTTTAAAGAAGGTGAATGTTCTCCTATGTGTGCACTAGATGCGCAGTCCAGCTCTATGGGACCCACTTTGGGGCACTTTTGATCAATGCAACCCCTCTCTGATCCTCTTATCATTCCATGATCTATAGCATGAGGAGTAATTTTACACTCATGAATTCTTCAGTCCGCTAGATTGAATATAAAGAAAATTAATGGTTAAGATAACCTTTTGGTCATGTTAGGCAACCAAATTTTTAGGGAAAAGATTTTTAATTTCCCTCATGTTGTGGTAAATCGATGTTTGACAATTGTAAATTCCCAAGGATTTGGACGAATCGAAATCTTTGTTTGTTAGGATTTTCAGATCCGACCATCCCCCATAAGACTTGAAAATCCTCACTTAAGTGGATTTGCACCCCCAACCCTATTTTTCTCAGCTATATACATCGATACACACTAATATCAATGTGAAATTCTCAACTATACAAATCCCCAGCGAGGAATCTTTGTTCCAGTGATAGTGAAGAATCATTAGATCTATCGATTCCTCGCCTGTTACCAAACATGCTCTTATTAAGGTTATTAAATCAAGGGCTATGATAATCTTGGGTTAGTGTTGGAAGTAGGTGGGCCTCGTGGACAGATTTTCAAAACTTTTGACCCACTTGACTCAGTGATCAAGTATCCATAAGCCCATAAATCATATCCAGGATGCAATCCCTTCATCTCATCAATCATGTACAACAATATAACCTATCTGAAAGATAGAAACCAGCAACACCATGTAGCCAAAATAACCAACAACAAATAGAGAAGCAGATTATACCTTTGGAGCCCGGTAGTGCTCTAATGGAGAAGAAGACAATTAACTTGATCAAGAACTCTTCTTGAAGCAATTTGGAATTTCCAAGACCTTGTTGTCTTCTACACTATGACCCACTATCAGATCTCTTTTCTTAAGAAGATTGGTGGAAACTTCAAGAAAAAACACTTCAAAAAACTCCAAAGAACTAGAAGATAAAGAGAACAGAAAAGATGTGCAACAATTGCACACAAAAAGGGGCTGGACGTTTTTTCCCCTATTGCTAGACGTCCAAGGGGAAATCTCCACCTTCTATAACCTTTCAAGCCTCCTCTTTTCCTAATTGAAATGGAAGTACTGTTGACACAAAAAATGTCACTATGTCCCTTCAACACCAAAAGCTACATGGAGCCACATCCTACCATAAATAGGAAGGCGCCACTTCAAGCACCAGATCTTGTCAGAATAAAAAAAAAACTGCAAGATTCTTCAAAGCAGCCAAAAGAGGGGTACACATGAAGTTTCGGGCCATTTCGACGTCATTTGGCCTAACTTCACTCCTCCGACAGCCAGACAGGAGCTCCCGGCAGCGACAGTGTTGAAGACTTCAAAACTTCGATCAGAGCCTACGGATGGTCTCAGAATACCTCCAAAAGGCCCCATGCCAAATTTTAAGTCAAACGGACAGCGTTTGACCCTTCATCAACTCTCGGGAAGCAAAAACAGGCCTGCCGTCGGCGGAGCACCCCGGAATCATGGCATCCAAATTGGAGCTAATGGATCATCTCAAAATGACTCCAATAGGTCCGCTGTCAAGTTTTAGGTCAAACGGACATCGTTTGGCCTAGTTTCAAAGCTCGGCATTTTCCTCAAGGTGAAATCAAGGCGAGCATTTGTGGGACCCCAAAAGGCTTCACAACTCAAACCAAAGCCCATGGTTGGTCTTACTTACTACTCAGGAGGCTCCCTGTCAAATTTCAGGTCAATCGGACATCGGTTGACCACAGGTCAAAGCTCGGCATTTCTCTCATGGCGAAATCAAGGCGAGCATTTGCGGGACCCCGAACGGCTTCAAAACTCAAACCAAAGCCTATGGTTGGTCCTATCTACTGTTCAAGAAGCTCCACGTCAAATTTCAGGTCATTCCGACATCGTTTGGCCCAGTTTCAATGCTTGACAAAAAATCAGCAATACCTCACAACAAAGTCTTCGGCTTTCCAGAAAAATAGGAAACTTTGTGCTCCGATTTGCGTGGCTTCTCGTCGGATTTTCTTCAAGAGAATCAGGCCAATAAATGATGGAAAATGTCAAGAAAAATAAAGAAGAAAAAAGAATGAAAAAAGATCGAAAAACGGCGAAGAAAAGGCGACCGAACGGCGGCCGAAAATGGGCCCACTACAGGAAAATGTAGTTTTAGCGTCGAAGTTATACCGGCGGTCACTTAAATTGGACGCTGTAAGACGACATTACCGCTAAAAATCATTGACGTGCGCTAGTGCCCCTCATCGTTCCCTCTCTCGCTCATCGTTCCCTCTCTCGCTCGCTCCCTCATCTTTCCCTCTCTGCGCTCTCTCCCTCTCTGCGCTCACGCATCGATCTCTCTGCTCGACGCCGAAACCCTCTCTCTTCCTCATCGATCCCTCTCTCGCTCTCTCCCTCTCTCGCTCGCTCCCTGCTCACAACATCCCTCTCTCGCTCTCTTCCTGCTCACGCATCGCTCTCTGCTCTCTCCCTGCTCACGCATCGCTCTCTCTGCTCGACCCTCTCTTCCTCATCGATCTTCCAAGGTACCTTTTTCCATTGCTTTACATGCGATTTTCTAGGGTTTGGATCTCTCGTCTCGATCTTCTTCACGTCTTCATGTCTTTCGTTTTTAGGGTTTTATCTATTGTTATTGTTATTGATTTTACATGAAGCTGTTCGGATTCCACCTGAGCTTTCAGTACTTGTAATTGGTGGTTTTCGTTCCATGTGATTTTCTAGGGTTTGAATCTCTTGCGTTTTGTTGGATCTACATTTTTCTGATTTTGTTGGAATCGTTGATTGTGTTTTGATGTGTGTGACAGCTGAGAGCATCGCCCTCTCCATCTTCCTCATAGCGGCAGCAGCCAACTCCTTCCCCTGCCATCCCAAAAATCCAAACAGGTCTGTCTCCCTCTCCCCTTCTCTCTCCCTCTCCGTCTCTCTTCCTTTCTCTCTCACTTCTTCTTTGTTTTTGTTTGTTTTAAGATCTGGATCTAGGTTAAGGGTTTGTTCTGGTTTGAGTGATTCTGCATTTTTTATTTTTACTTCAATTAGGGTTTCTGGTTTCGATAGGGTTTGATTTGAACCTATTTATGTTCTGGTTTTGTATTCATTTGTTTGTAGGCCTGTTTTCATTTGTTTTGAAGCTCTTGATATGGGTTTTGATGGTTGTGTTTAGTTCTGCATTTCTTTTTCTGTAGTTTTGTGTATATTTGTTTATGGATACCATCTGCTTTTCTTGGCTATATCTATTGGTAACTTCTTTGGGATCCACATACCTAGTTTTTTTTCTATTCCACTGTGTAGATAGTTCATTTCCTCGTTTCATTTTCCTTTGATCTGATAAAAAATGAAGAAGATTGGCAGTGCCGAACCCAAGCTCGAAGATCTCTTCGAATCGAAGAAGCCCGTGAAGAACCCTCTCGTGCCACTTGGTAATTTAATTCTTCTCTTTTCAATGAAACCCTTGAATTGCTATCTCACGTAAAAATGACTTTTTTGCTTTGTTAATGTTATCGGCTTCTTGTTGGGATTTTTCTTTTTTGCTTTGATTTGGATCATTTGAGATTTTTCTCGATTGGGTTTTGTCTTGATTGCCATTCTGCTGCTTCTTGTTTCACAATTATGAAAAAGAATTGATTTTTCAATTTTTTTTGTCCTGTGGAATAAGTTAGTTTTGGACCAATTGATTGTTTCTGTCAGATGGGTTTTGGTTTTAGCAGATTTATGCTTCTTTTTTTCAGATTTTTGAAGTATTTTTTTTTCAGATTTTTGAAGTATTTCACATCTGGACATCTTATAGTTATTCCTCTGTTTTGCTCTGGAGTAACATTTTGTGGATTTTAGGTTTTTTTTTTTTTTTTTTTGGTTTGCCTTTCTGTCATCGATCAAGTAAATTGTTACCATTGAAAGATTGAATAAATCAGACATCAAAAATATTTCCAACAACCCCATCCATATTTTTTATTCTGTTCTCGCTTCATGGTTTCATCAAGGATTCCGGTCATCTTCCGTATTTATTATAATGTTTCATTTTAATAGTCTAGTTAGTGTGATTAAGACCCCTTCTAGAATAATTTCTCAATTCAATTGCAATTGAGGGCCATCCTTGCATTTTTTTTTTCACCCAAATCATCAGTAGTAATTGCATTGCCTCTGCATTTTTTTTTTTTTTTTTTACATTTAATTGGTTTAAAACATGGTTTGGATATCGAATTTAAGTTTGTTGGCGGTGGATTTCTTCTCTCTGTGTGCAATTTCAACTTCTTGCAACCTCAACCATGTCATTTGACTTGTCTCTATGTTTTCTCATGTTCTGTTTTCTCATTTTCTGTCGTCCAATTGAAATCTGTGGCATGACTCATATAGTGGTGCTCACCAAATAGAAAGTTTAGATTACTGAAGTATTTACTGAGTTGATAGATACACTTTCTTCTTTAAGATACAAAGATGGGCTGCCAACAGCATACTAGTACACTTGGTACCATATTAGAGTTAGTCTATGTAAAACCTAAAAGCTATTTTATTAACTCCATCTTGTTTTTTCTTTTATTTGCCTGAAAGAGAGGTCGTTTTACATTTTGAGACTTGTGTAGACATTTTCGGAAAGTTAAGCTACTTTTGAACCTCTATTTTTCTAGGACTTCAGAAACTTACATACTTAGAACTCTTTGGTCAATGAAATGTTAGGTGCATTCAAATGTGGGCCGTTAACTTGGTGGGTTGGGCGTAGGCACATGGATCAATCTGATGATGCAAAATGGTCATAGCACTGAAGACCAGTGAGAAATCATGGATGACTTTTGCCTGGTTTGATGTGTGTGGTTCCAATAGTGTGCTGATGGAGCACAAATGGGTGGCTTTATAATTCTTTACCCATAACATTTTAGAAGCGCAGTGTCTTAAGCTTTAGTCCAGTAATTAAAATAATAAAAAAAAGACAGAAAGAAAGAAAGAGAAGTTACCTGTAACTTCCCTAAATTGTCGTGAAGCTTGCTCTCTGCCGTTTTTGCAGCACTCATCTCCTGGACCAACACAATCAACCATATGAATTTTGTGAGCCTTAAAATCTTAACAGTTTTAACAACATACACAAAACTAAAATAGTCGGTGATATTGTTATAGTTATAGAGACAATATTCTATGGAAGAAAATATTTCTTTTAAAATGGTCATCATATGGATACAAATCTTCAAGGAGTTTTGGACTTTAGGTAATTAGTTTCAGATTCCAAAGCCTTTGTCCATTTTGAGGAATCAAAAGTTTTGGAGCATGTACTAGTTGAAGTCCAAAAGCAAGTGCTTTTTTCACCTACAGGACTCTTGCATGTGAAATGGTGCATGATTTTCAATCCATGCCTTCCACAAAATCATGACCCCACTGAATATAGGTGTGGACAAAAAATTCTTGCATGGCAGCCATTCCATGCTGGAGTCCTGCAGGTGAAAATCCCCCCCAGAAGCAATGTGTTGGTTGATATAAATTCCTCACCTTTTCTCAAAAATAAATTTGAAATACTTATCAAATTAAACTTGAAAATCTTGATTTTTAATGGTATTTTGGATTCTTTATATGTAAATAAAAATTAGAATATAATATAAATGTGGTTAGAGTGGGGTCTTGACTGAATTTAAATTTTCAGGCAGTGCCATCAAGAATCAGAGTTGGTCACAGCCAGAACAGTAAGTACTGTAGGTGATACACTGGTACCACTCAGTTTATGTTAGTTTAGGGCAACAGTTAGTTCATTTTCAACGTTGACAAAGAGTGTTGTCCAATATTGATGCAAACCATTTTTTATTTTTTTTTAATTGAATCAGCATGCCAAGAACGCATTTGATACATGCATGCATTACATACACAGAAATAGATATTCTTTATGCATTATATACATAGAACTTGCTATTCTTTTGTATGCATGACGGCTAGGAACTTACACTAGAAGATGGAAACCCATATCTTTTTTTTATCTGATCAACTGCATCAACATTCTTCACATCTTCCTTCTCCTCTTTGAAAGGCGTGCTCGCAGATTTCACCTTCTTTGATATCAATTTACCTGCATGCAATTTAAGTCTACTGCCTCAAGCTTGTTTACAGAAAACAGTGATAGTCAATATACAATATTATCCTTTCATGAGATTATTTAATATTAATAGAACATTACTTGCTAATAAGAAATACTGAGAGAGCCAAAAGAAACATTATGTAATGTTTCTTTAATAGACACATCACATGACTATTTCACTATAGTTACAGAGAAAAACAACAAAACAGATTATTTATTTATTTATTTATTTTTCTTTCTTCCTCTTTTTGTATGATTATTTTATAAGGACAGAAAGCTCACTGTGACAATGAGAAAACAGTAAGAGTAACAGCTGCCTTTGTCCATTGCAGGTCAGGTTGGTATTGACCTGGACTATAAGGAGATACCCCCTCAACCCGGCCCTGACCCGAATGAAATCCCAATTCTTATATTTCCTACCCGAGTATGAATCTGGCTGAGTTCCATCATGTCATTTGGTTTGTGTTCAAGATTTCAGAATCTTAACCTGTTAAAGGATACAAAAAAGGCCTAAACCTAAACTAAACCCAAATTTCATGCAAGTTTTGGGATTCAGGCCCGAGCTCGACTTGAGCCCTCAATTTAAGATTTTTAAATTGCTTATTTCTATTTAGATCATTCGAAGAAGGTTTGCAGTTGGTTTTGTTTACAGCAAGTTCGTTATCAGATTGAAGTTCTTAAGAGTTCTCACTGTCTTTATTCTATTTTCTAGTTCTTTTTTTTTTTTTTTCATTGTCATCTCTGTTGGATTTTGCACTGCATTCAGTTATTTTTATCTTTAGAACTTTGAGGAAAAGCTTGGGTTCTTGAGCTGAGAAAATATCTTGGCTTGCTTTCTAGAGTTCTTGACATTTTTCTTGAGACCTTTCTTGCCATCCTGTTGAAGTTTGGGCTTCATTTAGGTGAATTCCTTATTAGATTTTTTTGAAGGGAGGTTTGGATGCATGAGCTTGTTTTCATTTTGATTCAGCTTTTGACATTTTCATTTAGGATTCTTCTCTTTTTGAGCGAACGTTTTCCTGGGCCTTGATGCCATTTGACTTGCTTTTTGGAAAGCTATTAGGTGATTTTCCATATATCATTTGAGAAAACAGCCAGGTAGAACATCCAATGTTTCTTGGATTGGTTTTCATTTTGGACCTCTTTCTTTTATCTCATTTTCTAACAGCTGATGCCATTACTTTTGGCAATGTTCTTCTTTTGTTGATTTTTTTATGTTAGCTTTTGCAATTTTTCTTTTTGGTTGCAATTATGGAATAATTGCGATTTTTTGGGATGATGTTGTTGGGTGTTTGTACCATTTCTTTGTCATTTTGGGAATTCTAGATGTAGACTCCAGGAGAAATGCTCGTCTTTATTACTATGGATATGGTATTTGTAGTTTTGGTGGCTTCCATTTCATTTTTATTTTAGATATTCATTGATGTTTCTCTTTCAACTGTGGTGTCACCCTGTCCAAACAGGGGATCCCGATCCCATTTTCAAGGGCCTACTAGCCTACCACACATAAAAGACTGATTAATATTTAGACCCATTATTCTTTGGGTCCCCTATTATTGGCATCACCAAGGTAGGACTGCAGGACAAACCTCACCATCCTTAATTCATATGCTGTTGGGGTGTGTGCGGTTCTAGTGTGTGCCATTGTCACTTTTCACTTGAACATTTTTGCATATAAACATGTATGTTTTTTCACACAGTATCCAGATTTGATTAAAGCACAAAACACAAGCAATTACATTCAATTTTCCTCTTCACAAACTTCTTATTACTCTGTGTGCAACAGTTAGAGCTTCTATAGAGTTCTAACAGTGCTTTCCAGGGGAGTGCACACATTTAAGTACATATAGTCTCTCTCACTATATATTTAGTATGGGGAATACATATATCTTCTATGTATAAGCGCTTATACAAGAAAGACGATGCACACAAATACATTTATCCATGTACTATTATTTCCTTCAACCAATATTGAAGGAACATAGCAACCACAAATATATAACACATTGCTTCTAAGCTGCTGCTTCAATTGAAGGTGCCCCCACCACTTGTGGGCTTTACTCAGGAGGGACTATTAGCAGTGATCTTATCATGGGCTTGACCTTCTCAATGACCTTTATGATGCCCAAGAACATAACCCTGTATGTGATCACCATCCCAAACAAGATTGCAAGATCCACCCATTTGGAGTGGCCCATTTCAACTTGCCAAGTATTTCTCAAGATCTCTTTGCCAGTGATGGTGGGTGGCCCACCAGCTTGGTTGTTGGGGAATGTTAGGCCTATGAACTCATTCTTGTAGAAGCCTTGGTTAGCATACTTGTGGAATGCAATGTAGTACCAAATTTTATTGTGCAACTGCCATATTAGACACACGATTCAACTTTTGTGTCAACTTTTGACTTGTTAAAATTTTCAAAAACCACAATTCATAAAATAGGTGCAACCAAAAACCACTCTTTATCTTAAAAGAGTTTCACATATTTAAGAATTTAAAAGTATGTCTGTTTATCAAATTTTCATAAAATATTCTCTTGTAGTGTGAATGTAAAATCCTGCTCTAAACTCACATCATGTCTTGTGTGATCATGTGTTTTTGGTCGGTAGGTGACGGTTTGAACCGGATATTACGATGGATAAAAGTTGGATGCATAAGTCAAGATCGAGCCCTGAGTATCTAAATGGTGTTGTAGAATTCCTAAATTTTGCGTTTGACCATGCAACGAATGATGACAAGATCCCGTGTCCATGCATTAAATGTTGTAACAAGTACTATAAGAATAGAGAAGATGTGCATGGTGACTTATTATGGAATGGGATAATGCAGAGATATATCAATTGGACGAGCCATGGGGAGGATATATATGAAGGTGAATATAATAGTGATGAGTCCGAGGAGGGTGATGATATGCATGAAATGTTACAGGATGCATTCGGAATGCCAAACTTAGATGGTGGGGAAAATAATGAATCATCGGAAGAAAGCATTCCGGATGAGCCCAACATGGAAGCACAGAAATTTTACAAACTTTTGAAGGATGCTGAGAATGAACTATATCTGGGTTGCACTAAATTCTCAAAACTTTCTTTCCTTGTACGATTATTTCACTTGAAGTGTCTTAATGGATGGAGTAACAAGTCGTTCGACATGTTACTTGAGTTATTAAAAGAGGCACTTCCCGTTGGTGAAATTTTGCCTAAGAATCACTATGAATCAAAAAAGATACTTCGGGATCTTGGCCTACACTACATAAAAATAGATGCTTGCCCGAATGACTGTATGCTGTACTGGAAGGAATATGAGAATAGGAATGAATGTTTCGTATGTGGTGAGTCTAGGTGGAAATCGATGACATGTTACTCTACTAAACAGGCTGTAACTTCATCTACAAAGGATAAGAAGATAGCTGCAAAGATTTTGCGTTATTTTCCATTGAAACCGAGGCTTCAAAGGTTATTTATGTCTTCAAAAACAGCCGAGTACATGAGATGGCATGATCAGGGCCGCATAAAGGACGAGGTATTGAGGCATCCTGCAGATTCTGAGGCATGGTCAACTTTAGACGCTGTATTCCCGATGTTCGGTTCGGAGCCTCGTAATGTTAGACTTGGGTTAGCGAGCGATGGTTTCAATCCTTTTAATACTATGAGTATTGCTCACAGCACATGGCCGGTCATTCTCATTCCTTACAACTTGCCACCATGGATGTGTATGAAGCAATCATTTTTCATGTTGTCATTGCTTATTCCTGGCCCTAAGTCTCCTGGGAACGACATCGATGTTTACCTGCAACCGTTGATAGAGGAGTTGAAGGAATTGTGGACAGATGGAGTTGAGACATACGATGCCTCTTCAAAACAGAATTTCCAGATGCATGCAGCAGTCTTATGGACTATTAGTGATTTTCCCGCATATGCTAACTTATCAGGATGGAGCACTAAAGGGGAAAAAGCTTGTCCTTCTTGCAGCAAGGACACATGTTCAGTCAGATTGAAGAATAGACGTAAGTGGTGTTACTTGGGAAATCGTCGATTTTTACCACATGATCATAAGCTCCGACACAATAAGAGATCTTTTAATGGATTTAAGGAATTGAGAAGCGTACCAAATGCATTAACCGGTGATGATGTACTTGATCAATTGCGTGACTACGAGCAAATCACATTCGGTAAGGCGGATAAGGATAAGATGGGGAGGAAGAGAAAAAGGGATGAGTGTAATTTGCCAAAGAATTGGAAGAAGAAGAGTATTTTCTTCCAATTGCCTTATTGGAAAGATCTTATATTGCGGCACAATCTGGATGTTATGCACATCGAAAAAAATGTGTGTGACAGTGTGGTAGGGACACTGTTGAACATGGAGGAGAAAACAAAAGACACTTTAACAGCTCGTCTTGACCTAAAGTTAATGGGCATAAGGGAACATCTCCACCCAAAACAGGAAGGAAATAGGTTGGTATTACCCTCTGCATGCTACTCAATGTCTTTAAATGAGAAAAGAAAGTTATGTCAATGCTTGAAGGAGATGAAGGTTCCGGATAATTATTCGTCGAACATTGCACGATGTGTTCAGGTCAAACAATGCAAGATCTCGGGGCTGAAGAGTCACGATTGTCATGTTCTCATGCAACAACTACTTCCGATTGCAATACGTGGACTCTTACCGAAGGACGTGTGTTTAGTTTTGATTCAATTGTCTACTTTCTTTAGGCAGTTGTGTTCGAAAGTGTTGAAGGTCTCAGAGCTAGAGCAACTTCAATCCCATATTGTTCTAACATTGTGTAAATTGGAAATGATCTTCCCACCGGCATTTTTTGATATCATGGTTCATTTGCCTATTCATCTCGCCGATGAAGCCAAGTTTGCCAGACCAGTGCAATACCGGTGGATGTATCCAATTGAGAGGTCAGTATATATATATAATATAAACTTGTCATTTCAAGTTGTATTGGCAATAACATCAACAATTGTATTCCCATAGGTACTTGCGCACGCTGAAGTCATATGTACGTAATAGAAGTCGCCCGGAGGGTTCAATAGCAGAAGGATACCTTTCAGAAGAATGTTCGACATTTTGCTCCAGATACTTGCAGGATGTTGAGACAAGGTTCAACCGACCGGTTCGGAATTACGATGGTGGTGATGCTAAATCACATGAAAAGTTTTTCATTTTCACAGGGACCGGTCGTGCCTTAGGGAAGGCAACATTGCGCACGCTAAGTACAGATGAGTGGGAGCAGGCTCATCTATATGTGTTGAATAACTGTGATGACGTCGCCCCATTTGTTCGGTAAGACTGCTATATCCAAATCTAGTGAAACAATATATATAGTAAACGATACATTTTCCTCCCATTTGGATTATGATAAAAATGATTTATTGTGCAGGGCACATAAGCAGATGATTAAGGATGCTCATGGTGGTCGTATAAGTGTCAGGGATGTAGACCGCAATCATATCAAGGAATTTGGTAAATGGTTAGAGCGCCATGTAAGTGTTGTATAAAATATGCATTTTTCCTATTATGTGTAGTCATAGTTATGAATAATGTGATTGGGATGTATTAATTTCCTTGTCCAATCCAAATAGGTTTCACAGATGCAAGTAGATGGTGAGCATGTAAATGAACAACTACAATTATTAGCTATGCCTCTCCTTCGAGCAGTGAGGTGCTTTAAGGGATACATCGTAAATGGCTTTAGATTTCACACAGAAGATCGGGAGAGACAAAGGAAAACTCAAAATAGTGGAGTTTTCTTAACTGCAGAGACATCGAGCTTTGCAAGTGCAAGAAACTCAAACCCGATGACCGGCAATGTTGGCTATTATGGTGTCTTAAAAGATGTTATTGAGTTGCAGTATATCGGTGCGAATCGGATCGTGTTATTCAAATGTGATTGGTGGGATGTAACGAACCATGGTGGTAGGGGAATCAAGCAAGATGAGTATGGATTCACCTGTGTGAACTTCACACGAACCTTAAATACCAATGAACCATTTATTCTTGCAAATCAGGCACAACAAGTTTTTTACGTCCAAGACACCAACGAGCCCAATTGGCATGTCGCGATAAAGATACAAGCCCGAGACTTATACGATATGGAGTCGGAAGTAGATCCTTGCCAACAAATTGAGCCCGATTTGCACATTGAGTCAACAGATATGGTAGACACCAATGATGGTGTTATCACTTGGAATAGACCTGATATCGAAGGAGTGGTCCTTGATGCAAATATTGTTCTTCCTCATCACACCCAAGAACGTGAATTAGATGACTTTATTGATGATAGTGAGGGAGATGATACCTTTACTGACAACGGTGATGGAGATGGAGATGGTATCTCTATTGACGTTGGTGATGATTAAGATTGCATGCAGGTAATGCAGTTGAGTTTAGATTCTTAATATTCTCAATTTCATTAAGTTTGGTAGTTGGTAGTTGTTTGCTTCTTCTTAAATGATTTTCTCAGGAAAAGAAGAAAGTGATTTAATCAAGTGTGTAGTTACTAGTTACTACCTGCCATTGTGTGGCCCACTTTATATGAATAATAGCTAAACAGGCTGGACATGGCAAGTTGGTCCCAGCCCATTTGCAACCCTACATACCAGACAAGGTGAGGCTAGATGTTCATCAAGTGGGCCCAACCTATAGGATTCATGGGCCGTGGCTATTACTCTGAAAGAAGGTCAATGTCAGGTTCCAAAAGTAATCCCTAAAAAAGCTTACATCAAACAGTCATATTTTCACTTTCTTAATGTATATTCCTTGACATGGGTGTACATAGGTCAGGTTCAGGTTCTAATGGATAATTATAAATAGAGGGATTGTTGGGTTTAATGAACATATCCAGGTAAATAGTAATGAACAATTTATTTTTGAAAAAATAATTGATTACAAAAATCAAGATAGACTACTTCTCAAGTAGGTCAAGTATGTAGGCCATGCCCATACAATACACATTGTTCTAACAAAGATTTTTCCTTTTTTTTTTTTTTTTTCAATATTGAACGTGGCCACTTTTCTGATGTAAGGTTACAAAATAGAGGGATTGTTGGGTTTAATGAACATAAATTGAACAGTTAGCAATGTCAAATGAATAAGAGTTTTTGTACAGTACTGCTTGTAAGAAAGACTTCTTTATATAGCTAATAATGGCCCCCATAAAAATGAATGGGTATTTTTTTTTGGGTTGTTTGGGGGCTTTACTAAGGAATTGAGTGAAGTGGAGATGATTTTACAATTACATCTCCCTTCTTTAGTTAATCACTTATCGTGATCCTTATTTAATCTTGAATCTCAAGATTATGCAGTGGTTTATGATGAGAGGAAAAAGTGGGTTCTACAAAGTTTAGGAAAGAAATATAGAGATTATAGAAAGGACATTAAGGATAAGTACTATTCTCCGTGGAATACAGATGATGAACGACTTCAGCATAGACCCCCTGACGTTTCTAGTGAAGATTGGGCCTGGCTTGTGCAATATTGGGGCAGTCCAGAGGTTCAGGTATGAAACCATTGTTAAAATGTTTTAGTGAAAGAGTCCTTTTTGTTTGTGTCTTTAAATTGTTGCAATATTGTTGAATATATGTAGGCTGTGGCTTCGAAAAATAAGGCCAATCGTAGCTCCCAAAAACTTAGACATACAGGGGGGACTAAGAGTTTTGCTCGACATAGAGATGAGGAGGTACATGGGTTCAATATATTATTTATTATTTTAGAATTTACATTGACATTCAACTCTGTAATGAAATTAACTTTGCACATGGATAGACTCGGAGCAGGGCGGATGGGAGTATACCTACTCGGGCGGATCTATTCATTCACACCCATAGTCGGAAGGACGGGACTCCTGTTGATGAGAAATCAACGGAAATCATTGTACGTCATTTGATAATTTTAACAATAAGCCTCAATTTGTGTATAATGACACTAATTAATTTTTCCGTTCAGTCAAAGTTTAAGGAACTAAGTGCTGCCCAAGAAGGAGGATCTTCTAGCTCCATAGGTGATGATATATATACTCAGGTGATGGGAGCAGAGCGGCATGGCCGTGTACGTGGATATGGGCTAGGTCCAACGCCCACTTCAGTCTTTGGCTCCACGTCGCGCCAATCTCAGGCCGCTTTTGATGAGTTGCAGACTGAACTAAGCTCAATGCATGAAAAACTCCAACAAATGGAGGAGTGGAAGAAGAACCAAGAAGAAGAGAAGCGTCAAATGGAGGAGTGGAAAAAGAACCAAGAAGAAGAGAAGCGTCAAATGGAGGAGTGGAAGAAGAACCAAGAAGAAGAGAAGCGTGCACATTTAGAAGAGATGAAGTTGATGCAGGCCATTATTGCTGAGATGAGACAACGGTTATCTCCCCATCGACGGGATCCTTCCGAAGGGGTAAAATACTTATTTATTGTTTACTTAATATTACCATGATTTTGCATTATATGATTTGTAAGAAGATAATTTAATTATTTATTTTCTTTGTGTTGCAGGGAGCAGATTGATGATTGGGCAAAAGATGTTTCAGTCTTAGATTTATGATAATGATGTTAAACAATTTTGAAGTAGGATGGATCTGTTTTAGTTGATGTGGATGGTGGATGGATCTTGATCTGTTTTAGATTTATGATAATGATGTTAAACAATGCTGACTATGATAAAACTTGCTTGTTTAAATATCAGCTATGAGGTCTGTTGTTTTGTTCAACTTTTCATTTTATTGGATTGGCCCATTAAAATATAACTTCCAAACAATTGAAACAATTGAAACTATTCTCTAGGAGGCTTTGGCCGTGTGATGAACATGGCTAATTCCCAAGGTAGGAGTTATTTTGAAGATTGGAACTTCTGGTTTTCTTTTCTTTTTTCATTTTTCCTTTTCTTTTTGGATATTGGATATTCTAAAATAGTAAATTCTGAATATAAGAATCTGTGCTGGTTTTGTTGCAGGGAATTGTTGGATACACATGTGGTTCTGATGGACTTGATAGTTCAGGACTTAGCTCTTCAGCTGCTGTAAGTTCACTTTTGTATTAATATGTATGTATCAGCTACTCTGTGTGATACTTTAACTACTAAGATAATCTTTTAGAAAAGTCTTGCCCCAAATATGGATTTGTTTTAAGTTGATCCTTCATAGAGCCTTCTACTTGAGGTGCCAGTCCCACTTCTATATTGCATGCATTCACACTTAAGATGCCTGGATATTTGTATACATGTTCAACACATATGATACCAGTACTGATACTTGTAGAATATGCTTTAACCCAGTCTTGCATTGGAGGATTTCCTAGTTTTCATCTTCTCTTTATTTAGTATTTACTTTTTTTTCTGCCTTTCCTTATTTTGAATTGCTTCCTTAAGCTACCTGTGGAAAAAGAGAATAGAAAGTTTTGTTGTATTAGGTTCTGTAATGGGTCACTATACATTTAAGAACATATAGAAATAGTGGTGTCATCATGTTATTATAAACAACTTTATAAAACTCTCAGTCTTGCTACATTTAGAATGCTTGAAAAATTATTTCATCTAATAATAGTAAAATTCTATTTTCCAAACATGATCACTTGTTATAACTTGTATAGAATGCATTCATGCTAGGAGAATTCACCTAAGGAACAGTGTTTAGCAAGTCAAAACTGAAGATGTTTAATTGTATCTTATTATTTTAAAATGAAATCTACAGAGAAGCTTCATTGTTTTGAGCTTTTTTTTTTAAAAAAAAGAAGTTGTTCTGTAAGAAACATGTAAGAATGCATGTAACTTTTTTGTTCTGTAATTGTACTCATGTGATCTTGGTGCAGGTGGCTTCAGCGGATACAGAATGGACAGGTTTGTAACTCAACTTTGTTACAGACATTGTTGGTGAGCCATCTCTCTCTGTATAACATGTTACTTCCTATGTAATTTTTGTTAACCTGCAGATCACACTTGATGGTCAAGTTGTTACAGATCCTGACACAATACTCAGGTTTTTAACTTGGGTTGTTTAGACTTTAGATAGATGCATTTGATATCTTAACTATAGCAACTACTTCATGTGTTAAGCTCCTTTTGGAAATCATTTGTAATGTGGATGAGGAAGACATTTGGCACTCATTTTGATGTTTCATTTTTGTCTTCCATAGTTATTATATACAGTTTGATTAATATTACTGCTTTGGTACATGAAATGAACTTGATTAATTGAGCCTTGCTTTGGAAACCTTCCAGAGAATGCCTTCCATTAAAAATTGTTGATCTTGAACCAATTTCTGTTTTCATAAGTTAGTTGAGTTAGCCAAGGTTGACCTGCCGGCTTAATTGAACTGCCAATATAAACAGTTGTGTGTGTGGTCTAGAGATGGCTCTGAGTTACTTTACTGCCGCCTTCCGTGGAAAGAGCCCTGTGCTCCATACCTGCTAGAAGTTCTATTTGAGGATGATGATATGGTATTCATTTTTCTACTCTCTCTAATATAACTGGTTGTGTTTATGCAACTTCTGCTTGTCTCTTTGAATGATAGCTACATACTGCACTGAGAATTATGCGGCTTATAATATTTTCAGGTTGCTCTAAATAAACCTTCTGGTCTACAAGTGTTACCCGGTGGCCTTTTTCAGCAAAGAACTGTTCTAACCCAGCTCCAATTGCGAGCCAAAAAACCAAATTCTTCCAGGGCAGCTGCTCAAAAGTCACATCCTGTTCCTGTTCATCGCTTGGGAAGAGGCACATCAGGTTTGTCCCATGTTTTGTATAGGCTTATGAACTACAGAGTGTAATGTTAAGCTCAAACTCTAGATTTATGCCCTATTGAATTTGCATTGAATCTCCACACTCATCCTCTGATGATGAAAGAAACTGCAGTTTAATGATGTGGGTCTTGGGTTGTAATTAAATGGCTGGATTTTGTTAGCAGTCTATCTTTTTTGAATCTTGACTAGAGTCAGATGTGTAGTGTCTGTAGTCTTGTGCAGCTAGATCTTCCTTCTCAGAGTCATCCTTTTATCTACCCTTCTTCCATAATGGGCTTATCCAGGGAACCTTCCTTGTTAGGATCTTCCATATGGATTTTACCCTTCTGCAAAAAGATCTTTCCTTGGCTGATTGGCTCTTCCATCACAGAAGCTGTAGTAAAAAGTTTGTCTTCTTAGTTTTTTGTCTGCTCTAATATTTTGTATGACTGTTTCAAAGACTCAGTTTTGAGAGGGGCTGGATTGGTTAAGGGTTTTGTTAGTGATTGGATCATGGCACATAATCGGGCTGATCTGTTAGTGATTAATTGGGTATAATTAGGCTGGTTGAATTGAACCAGATTTGGGCTCTGTTATTGGATGCTAGTTTGGGCTGATTTAGGGTTTCTTGGATTTGGCTGAATGGAGGGGACTCAAAATTGTTTAAGGTTGGTGTCCAGATGTTTGTAAATGGTTCTTGGGTTTGGGATTCTTGTCATTAAGAGTTTTGGACAACAAGAGGGGGAAGAAGCTTCTTGTTTAAGGTTGGTCACCTGATTTAAGTCTTTCTAGGTGATTGGAACTGACAGTCCCAATCCCAAATCCAAACCATTATAGCCCCATTCCCATGTCCTACCACAACAGAACCCTGAACCTCAACCCCATCCACTTTTGAACCAAAATTGCAGAACCCCACCCTCGACTCCTAACAACCGAACATTTTCAACAAAACCACTAATTCTCAAACCCTAAACCCCCTTCACTGAACACCCTCCAAACCATAGTTGTTAATTTCATTTCTGTCCATTGGTGTTCAAACATTAGGAACCTCTCAGTAGAGAATATCTCATTTCTGTGTAGCTTTGAGAGGAAACAGTTGTAGAGCAAAATGATGCATAGATTTTGCTTCTTATTTCTTGTCATTTATGAATTCATCCAACTATGTGCAGGTAGATTTCAATGTTGTCTTCCACAGTTCAACTTTGTCAAAACTTATCCACCATGTATGTTGCCGACCCATGGAGCCAAAATCTACTGCAGACACTAGAACAGTAGGCTGCACTCCTCTACTGAAGAATCCTCTCATTGCACATGTGCACCTAAGTGAGATTTCCTTTCTCCCTCTTATCAGTAGCAGTGATTGGGCCATTATTGCCTTTTGCTTTGTGGGAGTTCAGAAATACAGCATCCATTTAATGTGATGCATTATTTCTAGTTTTCAACCCTGGTACAAATCATGATAATCCAACCATTTTTTTGCATTTATGTAATGGTACATGGGATTTCTTGACTCCAATCTTGCATACTAACAATCAATTATTTAATATGGCAAAAAATGGTTAATTCTTTATTAATCTGGGCTGTCCAATGATCTTCACCTCTCTGTGTTTTTGTTGAATGGAGTTGTGTTTTCTGTATTCATGAAGTAAATTTTCATTGTCACCTGATTTACTCTACCCATGGAATGTTATAGGTACATGAGGTGTTCAAAGAGGCTAGTTTCCTACATCTCTTTGGGAGGTTGGATTTGGTCTTTTTTTTTTGGTTGGTTGGGTTATTTATGTATTTCGGATACTTTGGTTGATTTTGGTGTTGGTTGGGTGTATTTGTGTATTTGGTATATTTTTGTGCTTTATGCGGGCTAATATTTGAAAAAAAAAATACTGCTTTTAGCGGCGGCCATATGATCGCCGCTAAAAGTAGCATTTTTTTTAAAAAAAATATATCTTTTACCGGCGGCCAGGTTTTTAGCGGCGGCCATTTTGGCTTTTACCGGCGGCCACTAGCCCCCGCTATTATTTTTTTATCTTTTACCGGCGGCCACTGACAGCCACTGACCGCCGGTAAAACCTATTTTTAGCGGCAATTAACGAGCGCCGTTGCAACTTTTACCCACCCGATCTGTACCGTCGCCAAGTAGGGGCCATTGTGACTGCCGCTATGGGTTTTACCGGCCGCCGAAACCACTTTTACCGGCGGCTGACGGCCCCCGCTAAAAGCAGTTTTTCTTGTAGTGGAGAGCCATTTGGGTCTTGACCCAAGTGTAATCACTGCAGCTAAGAGTAATTAAAGCATGAAGCATGTTAAATATAATTTGATTTTTTCTTCGTATGCCTCCTATGGGTTTGTCATCAATAATATTAATGACAATATCAGATCTTATTCTTTTAAGACCCTATATATGATCATATTATTTATAATAAGATTTTACAAAAATTAATAATTTTTTTATTAAAATAATAATAAGATCATGATTTTATTTTGATAATGATGATATAAAAAATACCATTCGTCCTATTATTGGTAGGGAAGTATAAAACTTTAAGTCATGAAATGTACGTTTTATTTCTAGGTTGAGGTTTCTATATAAAACTGATTGTGTACTGTGCAAAGAACGATGATATAGCATGGCCAGTATTCATCTTGAGTAGAATGCGCAATCATCAGACCTCCGGGAACCCTCTCTCCTAAGCTTCAGCCGGCGATTCGGAATACGTCTTAGGTTTTTTGGGAAGTGTAAGGACGTTTTAGCCTAGGAAAGAGTCCACTGTCTCAAATTTATTTGTCGTTCCCTCTTAATTCACTGTGTGGGGTGTCTCTTGTTGTTCTTTTTTTTTTTTTTTTTTTTTGACCTTTTTTTTTCTGGTAAATCCCTCTTGTACTCTTAAATGCCTTTAATATATTCTATTTTTCCATTCAAAAAAAAAATATTTTCTAACCTAATTTAGCCCCAATACTAAAATAACCAAGATCACTTTTTTTATTCATTTAATTATAAATTGATATTTTGTTTTTTCAGACATGCAGTAAGTTTATCACTTGAAGGATAGACACTCGATCATGAGAGTCATTTCTTCATTTATATATTTTAGAAATATTTAAAAATAAATTAAATGTTTATAAATTATTAAAATATATTAATTCACCTATATTCATGATAATTAGTACAAATTAGAAAATTTATAAATTTAAAAAACATTCCCATTAACATTTTTCTTTCATATATTTGAGTGGACAGTATCCAAGTCCTGAAAGGAAAAGAGATTATTACCATTAGTGCTAGAGCAGTCCGGAGTTTTGAAGCCACACTTGGAAGGGAAAGCCATGGCCTCTTGCTTTGTGACATTAAACTCTTTCAAGATGGCTTCATTGCTCAGCACATTACAGAGGCAGGGCAAGTCTTTATTTACGGCGTCCTTCAAATTAAAGCAGCATTGCGGACTGGGTTTCACATCCCCCTTCAGGTAAGGTTGACATGGGAGGAGACTAGTCACACAAGATGGGTCTGAAACCCCTTCAGAGAAACTCCCAGAAACCCATGAAGAGATGAGAATTGCAGCAATCAGGAGCTTTGATTCCATTTCTAACACCAACACAAGGATTAAAAACAAAATCAGAATTTCTTTAACGACAATGTGCGATGATGATAGGCAATAAATTGAAATATAAATAAACATAGACAAAAAGAATTGCATCATTTGATTCAAATTTTAATTCCATGTTAATTAGTTTTTGAGTAGGCAAATCCCCATCATCACCATCATCGATCATCTTCGCGGCTTAATGTGTAAATTAGTTATTCTTTTATACTTAAAAATCCTTGTGATACACAAATACACAATGATACTAGTACAGAATCATGAGTTATATAACAATAATCTTCTGGTCTCCTTTATTGAAAAACTACATCGTTAAGGTAATATTTGTGCAAAGCATTTTCCTTTGAAATGGATATGGTTTTCAAGGAAAAAAGATTTTGCTGTGTTCCATGTATGGATTCAAGTTTTCACGTTGAAGTTTTCTTCACTTTTTTTTTTTTTTTTTTTTTCCTAATGCAGACTTGGACAATTGAATTTCCATGATCTTACAGAAAAGGTAGAGACAAACAAAACTCTTGGCAGAAACTGGTTTCCCCACAGTAAACAGTAAAACCATGGAAAATGAAGTCTTCGATCAGTTTTCATTTTCTAAAAAGTACAAAATCACTAGAGACATAAAATGCTACAGGAAACCTATAAAAAACATAAAATAGAATGTAATGGCAGCAAACATGAACTAATGAAATTAAAATCACAGTGAAAATTATCTCCAGCAAATAACAAATAAAAGGGTGATAAATTAATCCTGAAAATTTAATAGAGAGAGAGAGGTAGGGAGGTAGGTTTGATTCTCTAATCGAGTAGTACAGAGAGAGAGCGAGAGAGAGAGAGAGAGAGAGAGAGAGAGAGAGGTTTACCCGATTTACCCGATTGAGAGACTTTCTTGATGGAGAGGGATGTTTCTATATTTTGAGGTTTCGATTGCATTTAAAGATAAGTTTGTTAGGATTCATAGCAACGAAAGTGGGAACAGATTTCTAATCGTCGGGATTCATTGAAATATGGAACTGTACATGCATTTGGTGTGGAACTCATATCTGGTAAGATGGAGAGAGGTTTGGTTAAGGGAACTACTTTTTTTTTTTTTTATATATATAATGTTTAGGGAACTACAATTTTTCCTGTCTAAACAATGAGTGGGGCGCACCTGCGTAGATCCAAGTATGTGATCACTTGTAATCACTTCCTCTATGTATGTGATAATCTAAAGTGGGCTCAACTCTGACTGCATTCTGATCGGTCGTTTGAGCGGTTTAGATTAAAGAAGCCGGCCCCTCATGGGCCAGTCACCTAGGCTGCTACCAGCAGAGAAATAAAAAACAAAAAAGGAACACATATTACACCGATACCACATGTCATGCATTATAAGCATAGTTGTCAATTTTCTTTCTGTCGTCCTTTCGGCCTGGCCTTCAAACTGGAATAGTATTTCTATTTTAGCAAAAGATTTCGAGGTAGCCTTTCAGAATAATAAAAATTAATATATATATTTATCAAAAAATAGAAAAACAAAAACGAAATATCTATGTTTCTTAATATGGATATTGAGGAAAACATTTAAAAAGATAATTAGTGAAAATTGTGCTACAAATCAAAATGGACCGAAATGGGACAGAATGGACCGGAATTCAAACCAATAACTTTTCACATCCATTCCATTTCAGCGAGAGGACCAGAACGAAAAATTCCATCCATTCTGGCTTAAATGAAACGGAATTGACTACCATGATTACAAGAGGAGAGAAACGAAGTGCGAATTTATTCAAGGTAAGTGAATAGTGAGTGCGAGGGGTTTGAATTGATGATCCACGAGTAATTATCTAATAACTGATGGCTAGTAACATATGATTTTCATATATGGGGCAATTGATGATATAATCACATGACATGCCCGCATACTAAAGGCGATGTTCCAAACTTTACTCCGGTGGAAATGATAAATAACATTAGATTAAGCCCCTATTTGGCATCACTACCTTTTGCCTTTAATTCTCTAAATCTCTAAAGCGGGTGGAGATTTTTAGAATAGGCGTTTGGCAGTGTGTTTCTACCTCTAAATGGTGTAAATAAGTAAAGACAATGCCCCTTTTCCCCCACACCCCACCATTGGATGCATGTGGAAAGTAGAGGCTGGAAATAAGAGGCGGATGGACAGTGTATTTGGATCCACAACGCCCCAGTTAATTTTTTTAATTTTTTTCTAAAACTAAGAGAGAGAAAATCACGATCCAAACCTTTGGGAATGTTCAGAAGATCAAACATGGCTATAGGACCAAATTTCATTAGTTGGATCATCACCAAGCTCAAGACATGTGCAAAAACGTGAGCCATTGGATGATTTTTTTAAGATTATGTGGACCTCAAATACAAGATCCAACCCGTTAGATCTCTTTGGAAGCTTGAACACGGCGATTGGGTCAATTTTCAATGATTGATACCCTGTGGATCTCAAGAAATTTGCAAATAAATATCAACCATTGATGTAACATGCTCAAATTTTGATTAGTCCATATGCAGCTCTTTTCAGTTTTTTTAATTATTTCTGTGATAACAAATCACAACCGAAACCGTTGAGAGTGTTTAGAAGGTCAAACATTGCTATGGGACCAAATTTCTGTCGTTGGATCATCACTAATCTCGAGATATGTGCAAAAAAAAGGTGAGCCACTTGATAGTATTTCCTGGATTATGTGGGCCCCAAATACAAGATCCAAACCATTAGATCTCTTTGGAAGCCGAACACGGCTAAGGGATCAATTTTCAAGCCTTGATACCTTGTGGATCTTGAGAAATTTGTAAAAAGCCTTTAACTATTGATTAAAAAAAAGTCTATTTAAAATAAATCATTGCATTACCAAACACTTCTTTTGATTCTAGCATGTTTTTTTTATGAAATTTTTTAATGGTTATATTTTGATGAGGCTATCAAGAAAAAAAGAGCAAAGATACCAAACAAGCCTTGAGATGCGTAAGACAAAGAGTTACGTTGTAGCGTTCTATGGAAATGATGTTTTTCTTTTTTTCTTCTTTCTTTCTTTTATAAAACCACTTCTGGTCACACCCTTTTTTCAATCCCTCTTTATTTTGTACAATAGGGCGCACTAAGGAGAAGTCTAAGGCCCCGTTCTTTTATTAGAATTCCTAACAGGAATTCAGGCTGTCTTGGAATTCAGAATTCCTGTCAGAAATGTTGTGTTTCATTACTAGAATTCCTGGGCTTTTGAAATTTCAGGCATTTGAAATTTCAAAAAGCTCAGCATTTGAAAAACCACTTTAACAAGGAAGATTTGGAAATCTCACTTGGCACAGGAATTCCGGGAAAGGGAAGATGGTATTCCGGAAACTCAAGCAAGAATTCAGGTAATGAATGAAACAACGAATTTAGAATTCCAGAATTTGGCAACATTTCAAATACTAGCATTTGAAATTCCCAGACAACCACCAAACATGAATTCTATGAATTCTAGTAAAAGAACGGGGCCTAAGCCATTAACACCTATTGCTTGCCCTCCTAGGGAAGTATTTCTGATTTGACACTAATCACTATTGAAATTCATCGCAAAAGTAAATGCACTTGAAAACAATTAAATTTTAAGGCTTTAAGATTGATAATTGAAATTATCTGATCATAGCAATATTTGATCGTCTCATATCCTTAAAAATAGTTGCCTTGTTGGGAGGACTTTAAAGAAGGTGAATGTTCTCCTATGTGTGCACTAGATGCGCAGTCCAGCTCTATGGGACCCACTTTGGGGCACTTTTGATCAATGCAACCCCTCTCTGATCCTCTTATCATTCCATGATCTATAGCATGAGGAGTAATTTTACACTCATGAATTCTTCAGTCCGCTAGATTGAATATAAAGAAAATTAATGGTTAAGATAACCTTTTGGTCATGTTAGGCAACCAAATTTTTAGGGAAAAGATTTTTAATTTCCCTCATGTTGTGGTAAATCGATGTTTGGCAATTGTAAATTCCCAAGGATTTGGACGAATCGAAATCTTTGTTTGTTAGGATTTTCAGATCCGACCATCCCCCATAAGACTTGAAAATCCTCACTTAAGTGGATTTGCACCCCCAACCCTATTTTCTCAGCTATATACATCGATACACACTAATATCAATGTGAAATTCTCAACTATACAAATCCCCAGCGAGGAATCTTTGTTCCAGTGATAGTGAAGAATCATTAGATCTATCGATTCCTCGCCTGTTACCAAACATGCTCTTATTAAGGTTATTAAATCAAGGGCTATGATAATCTTGGGTTAGTGTTGGAAGTAGGTGGGCCTCGTGGACAGATTTTCAAAACTTTTGACCCACTTGACTCAGTGATCAAGTATCCATAAGCCCATAAATCATATCCAGGATGCAATCCCTTCATCTCATCAATCATGTACAACAATATAACCTATCTGAAAGATAGAAACCAACAACACCATGTAGCCAAAATAACCAACAACAAATAGAGAAGCAGATTATACCTTTGGAGCCCGGTAGTGCTCTAATGGAGAAGAAGACAATTAACTTGATCAAGAACTCTTCTTGAAGCAATTTGGAATTTCCAAGACCTTGTTGTCTTCTACACTATGACCCACTATCAGATCTCTTTTCTTAAGAAGATTGGTGGAAACTTCAAGAAAAAACACTTCAAAAAACTCCAAAGAACTAGAAGATAAAGAGAACAGAAAAGATGTGCAACAATTGCACACAAAAAGGGGCTGGACGTTTTTTCCCCTATTGCTAGACGTCCAAGGGGAAATCTCCACCTTCTATAACCTTTCAAGCCTCCTCTTTTCCTAATTGAAATGGAAGTACTGTTGACACAAAAAATGTCACTATGTCCCTTCAACACCAAAAGCTACATGGAGCCACATCCTACCATAAATAGGAAGGCGCCACTTCAAGCACCAGATCTTGTCAGAATCAAACAAAAACTGCAAGATTCTTCAAAGCAGCCAAAAGAGGGGTACACATGAAGTTTCGGGCCATTTCGACGTCATTTGGCCTAACTTCACTCCTCCGACAGCCAGACAGGAGCTCCCGGCAGCGACAGTGTTGAAGACTTCAAAACTTCGATCAGAGCCTATGGATGGTCTCAGAATACCTCCAAAATGCCCCATGCCAAATTTCAAGTCAAACGGACAGCGTTTGACCCTTCATCAACTCTCGGGAAGCAAAAACAGGCCTGCCGTCGGCGGAGCACCCCGGAATCATGGCATCCAAATTGGAGCTAATGGATCATCTCAAAATGACTCCAATAGGTCCGCTGTCAAGTTTTAGGTCAAACGGACATCGTTTGGCCTAGTTTCAAAGCTCGGCATTTTCCTCAAGGTGAAATCAAGGCGAGCATTTGCGGGACCCCAAAAGGCTTCAAAACTCAAACCAAAGCCCATGGTTGGTCTTACTTACTACTCAGGATGCTCCCTGTCAAATTTCAGGTCAATCGGACATCGGTTGACCACAGGTCAAAGCTCGGCATTTCTCTCATGGCAAAATCAAGGCGAGCATTTGCGGGACCCCGAACGGCTTCAAAACTCAAACCAAAGCCTATGGTTGGTCCTATCTACTGTTCAAGAAGCTCCACGTCAAATTTCAGGTCATTCTGACATCGTTTGGCCCAGTTTCAATGCTTGACAAAAAATCGGCAATACCGCACAACAAAGTCTTCGGCTTTCCAGAAAAATAGGAAACTTTGTGCTCCGATTTGCGTGGCTTCTCGTCGGATTTTCTTCAAGAGAATCAGGCCAATAAATGAGGGAAAATTTCAAGAAAAATACAGAAGAAAAAAGAATGAAAAAAGATCGAAAAACGGCGAAGAAAAGGCAACCGAACGGCGGCCGAAAATGGGCCCAGGGCCCATGGTCGCCGGCGACCATGGGTGCATGGTCGCCGGCGACCACGGAATTCCGGAGACCCAAAAGTCGCCGAAAGACCCCTTTTTTGGGTCCTTTTCGCGTTTCGAGTTGATTGGCCCCTGTGATTTTTCCAAAATCTGATTTTTCGTGCATGAAATCCGTCGATCTTCGTCAACATCACGGATTCGCCGCCGAAATCATTGGATGATCATTAGATGCTTCGAAATCGCCAACCGGCCGACAAAGAAAGCACACTTTCCGCCCGCCCGATCGTGAAATCGACAGGACAGATGTTGCCGGCACGTTGACGTTAATTAATGTCTGAAATTGCATCGCCATCCGACATCAAACAACATGTGGATCCACTGGCGGTCATCGCAAGAAGAATTCCAAAAAACGCGGCGCGGCCCGCGACTCTTCAAGCGACTTGGCGACCAATTAATGAGGTTAAATGACCCATTTTATGACAAGTTAATGCGGTCATTAACTCATTATTTTGGACGGCCCAATCAAAAGCAAGCAAATGGGAGTTACAAGTCAAAGGATTTATGGTATTAAAGCCATGAAACTCCTCCCATGATGGGGATTAAAGATAATTAAAAGCTCATTATTCTCCATCGGCCAATCAGATTCAAGGAAAAAGGAGTTACAAAACAAATAATTTAAAACTTGTAACTCCTCCCATTATGAGCATTAATGCATTCAATGCTCATAAACCCTCTTAAATGGCTACCAAAGGCCTATAAATAGGAGGGCATTCCAAAGGGAAAGATCCAGACAGACGGACGGGAAAAAAATCCAGAGAAATCGCCAGAGAAATTCACTCAAAGTCCAGAGAATTGCCTGGAAAATCCAGAACTCCTGCAACTCTGCTGCAAGACCACCAAAAGGTGATTGAAGCACCCTTGGGGGGCCACCCCCCCTAGGACCTCCCTTCTTCTACCAACATGGCTAAAACGTGGCTTTTCAGCCCGTTTACTTAGCTTTTTATCGGATATAAGACCTTCTCTTGGTCTTTGTCCTTTAAAAATCTGAGGTTAAAAAGCCAAGCCAAGAATCCAAGAATCATGTTCTCATCTGCATGGACGACGGAGGAGCCCATACATGACTCGCGACCGTCGATCTGAACGTGTCCCCACAATCGAATGAGAAGTTAGATTCCTTTTCTTGATTTCTATTGTACTTTATTTTTCTTTTAGAGACAAAAATCACAACTCTTGTCTTTTATAATGGATAGGATTTGTAAATCGCCTTTTACGGAAAAATCGCATTTCACGGCAACAAATGAAATCGCCTTTCACGGCATATAAAAAAAAACCCTTTTGTCTCTTTTCTTAAAATATGCGTGAAAGTCCGGGATCCTAACCCTAGAGGGGGAGGTGAATAGGGTGATCTACACTTAATGACTAATTATGGCCAATTTTAATTTCTTAACAATCAACTAGTCACATGTGATGATTAACATACAATATGCGGAAGGTTAAACAAAATAATCAACACAAAGCAAACACCACTACACAATGATTTATAGTGGTTCGGCCTCAATGCCTACATCCACTACCGGCTTGTGTCTCAACACCCCACCGGATTTCCACTATTTATGCTTTTGAAAAAGGCTAAGCAATAACCTCTACAATATGCTTTCCAAGGATAAGCAATAACCTAACAATGTTGTTTTTCTAGGCTAAACAACAACCTATACAAGATGCTTTTCTAGGCTAAGCAATAACCTTTACACAATGCTTTTCTTAGGCTAAGCAATAACCTTTACAATAAAGAGATTTTCTCTCAAGGTAGTGTCTTCACAAAACACTCTAAGAGAATACAATTAAGCTCAATTACAATGCCTCTTAATTAGGCGGATATGAAATTGAAAAACTAACTCACACAAACACTATATGAATGCAAAGATGTATGTTCATGATGTGTGTGTGTGATAACTTCAATCAAGTTAAAATTAAGCCCAATCAATATTTGCTTAATGCATTTAAAAGTTCAAGGCACACAAAAGATTTGATTGAAGTGAAATGCAAATCACATATATAAATACTAACTTGTTGATGATATAAAAATCAAGGTCCACAAGTTGTATGAAACTATTTAAGACTAAACATGTGATGCATGTGCAATGTTGTTTTCAAAAACAAAAGTTTAACTAAGGTTGAAATGAATGAAAACAACAATATGATTCAACCAAGTAAATGAAACATGTCCTAAAAGAAATCAAAGGATTTGACAAAACATGTTTTATAAAGTTTTAAAACAAACTTGGTTTGAAATCAAGGGTGAAGAATCCAATCCAATTTAAATCAAAGATTAAGAGAAGTGATGGATTCAACACATCATAGTTAACATGCTAAAATTAATTTACCAATAATTTAAACAAATCATGAAACATATGATAATGAAAAGTAAAACTTACTTAGAGATTTAACTTCATTAATCCAAGCTTTAGCTTTCCATTAGACCCCTTGATCTCTCTTAGTTCATCCCCTTTCTTTTGTCTCCAAACACCTCAGAGAAGACTAAAATGTTCAACTTTGATCCACACTATTTTCAAGGGAATGAACTCATATTTATAGTCAAAAAATCACTTCTGACGTGTCCCCGGTCGACCTGGTACAAGGCGCGGTCGACCCGGGCTCAACGGTCATAAATCTGACCGTTTGAAAAGAAGCCCAACGTCTCTTTTCCCTGTCGACCGCACAGTGTGGCCGGTCGACTGGGTCCTTTGGGCCGGTCGACCGGCCACACTGCGCGGTCGACCCGGGCCTGGGACCAATTTCCCCACAAATTGCATATTTTAAGGGATTTTCTTGTGGGAAGTTTTGGGCCATTAAACCAAGCTTGGAATCATGATTTTAATTGAATCTAAGTTCTTTTAAAATCATGAAACATATAAAGCAAAAAAGATTTGAAACTTCTTAAAACCATTGGCTAGCTTGATTTATAAAACTTCTTTTCCAAATTAAATGCATCCAAGATTAAAAACAAATCATGCATAAAACATATGATTTACAAGATTTAAAACAATGCATGAGTAAATCAAGATTTCAAGTTTTCTAAAACAATGCATGTGTGAAAATTCAAATGATGATTAAAATGATAATGCATCCATCAAATTGCAATACACAAAATTCCTAACAATTTCCCCCTTTGCAATTTGATAGCAAACCTTACTCAACACCGAATTTACACACTGAGTCTTCAGCTCCCCCTAAGCTGGACAAGACTTGAAATCTCTTGGATGCTCTTGCTTGGACTCTAGTTCTTTTTCTTCAATCTTCTTGATGCTTGGAGCTTGATCATTCTTCAAGCTTTCTTTTTAATAGCCAAGCATCTTCTTTAGCTCCCAAGCTTTCTCTTCTATCAATTCTCCCCCTTTGACCATGTACTCTCTTCTTTTGGCAAGATACGCCTTCTCTCCTCCTGTAGAAGATCATACAATATCTCCCTTTAGGATGTATGGACATTCTCACCCTCTTGAGACAACTTGATTGCTCTCTCCCCCTTTGACATTAAATTGCAAAGGTACCTACACACATGAAATAAAGAAAATACCTTTTAGTAGCACCTGTTAACAAATGAAAACGAGAATGAAATACATAACAGGCCATCATGTATGGTTAGAAGTCTCTAAGGGTTCATAGCCAATGCAAAGGTCAATTTGATCAAGACTAATACTTCCTATGAAGGTTTACACTCCCCCTCAATCCATTCTCTTCTTTTGTCAAATTTTTGACAAATATTTAACTATTTGGAGCAAGAAGAAGATGGTTTTACCAATTGAGGAAAAACTTCAAGGAAAGAATTAGACACATATAACTAGATAGCTCAATATGATTAAATTGCCAATATAAAGAGCAAGGCCATGGAGAAAAGCGATCATGGATACCAATTGGAATATATATATATATAACAAATATACCAATTGAGATTGAAGGATATGACTATTAAAACAATCACTCTAAAATGGAGTTAAAAAGAATATAACTATTAGGAAAAAATCCAAATTAGAGCTATCCATGATGTTATGGGGTTTACTAATCATAGCATCAATCAATGTAACTTATGAAAATCATATGCTATGAAAATTTTGAATTCATTTCATCCAATCATTAAATATGACTATCAAGTGCAAGATGAATGAAATGAAATTCAAACATGAAGCCAACCTCAACTAATAACCAACCAATATTATGATACATAAACATGGTGGTCATGATATTTACTTATATGAGCAAGAGAGGTGGCAAACATGAAAATTATGATGCTAATGGAATGTGACATGGAATGAAAATATATAATTATAAAGCTCAATCCAATGTACATGGTCTATCACATTCTCAAGATATGACATCAATTGGATATTACAACAATCGAAATTATAACAATTGAAACCAATTGAATTTAAAAACATAATTAAGAGCAAAGATGTGACAAACACAAAATTCCATCAAGCATCATAAATGGTTATTCATCACTTTTAATGATATAACTAATGAGCATTGTGATGAACAAGATAAATTGCATAAAAAGATATAACTTAGAAGAACATGCAATTTACAAAGTGTCAAAATCATATGGATTCAACATCTAAGATATCCATCATACAATAGATATAACAAAATACAAGTAATGGATTTCAAAGAGGTTCATATGATTGAGATCACTACTATGAAGTTGAAACATGTATAAGAATGACATCTTTAAGAGAATATACATGAAACAACATCATAACCATCCATTTCAAAAATAATTACTTAGAAAGCATAAAGGATGGATTTTAGTTCTAGTATGGTTTCTACAAATATAATAAATAACACAACCATACATAGAACGAATTGACATTTGCATAGAGAGGATCAATTAACACTCAAGATCTAACTCATACCATATCATCAATAAAGAATATAACTATGTAAGCACGAGAAGGCATGAAGTTAAGGGAATCAATCTATCATGCAACATCTCTACTCTTAGCAAATGTACTAAGCTTACAATGCAATGGAAAAGGATATGAGGTCTATACCAAATGAACTTAGCACATTAAATCATATATGTACTTATTAGGCTCAAATGATAATAAAACAAAAGATTTTATTATAAAGCACATAAACAATCATCAATTTGCATTAATGAAAATATATACCAAGTTAGGCACAAACATGCAAATCAATGAAACCATATCCAACCATGCAATGTAAGACATCAAAATCAATTTGCATAAAAAGAATGTAACTAAATGAGCAAAGATGCAAATTGTTTGTAAAAATTATTTCCTTTGAAAAGATATATTCATAACTAGGCACAAGGAAATAAATTCAAGGAAAATGCTTTTATAAATATAACCAATAAAGCTTAGAACATTTTCCAACATCAATTGATCATGAAAAATCTTAGCTATGAAAGCTTATGTAATCACAATCAATTGACCATCAATAGAAATGCAATGCAAGAGATATAACTAAATGAGAGCAAAAAGCAAATCTAACATGATGAAAATATAATCAAATGATTTTGAAAACCATGATATGTAACTAGAGAAATACATGAAAACAAAATCAATTGATCATAAATAAACATTGCATTTAAAGAAATGTAACTAATGAAAGAAGATAAATGCAAATGATCATGACCAACAAAAAGATTTAACTATAATGGATAGGTTGGTCAATGAGGTTCAAGGCCTTAAAGTTTGACTAAGTATATAACTTTAGGAATCCACCTAAGGTCTTGAGAGGGTTGATCTTTGAGGTCTAAGTTAGAAGTCCCACCAACTTTAGGAGATTTGACTTGATAAATTTTCAATTTAGACTTATCACCATTATGTTTAGATTTAACTAAATTTAGCTTAGGTTGGTGAATAGTCTTTTGAGGTTGGTGTTTCTTCTTCTTAGGGGATTGAATTCTTTTCTTCTTATTTTCTCCCTTTCTTTGACTTTTGAATTTTAAATTTAACTTTGTTACTTTCTTCAAAAGTTCCTTCATGTGTTGATTTAAGGGAGATAGATTGAGAAGCTTTTTGTTGATAGATTCTTTTATACTTGGTTTAACTTGTTTAACCTTTTTCGAAGCTATCTTAGGAGACTCCTTTTTATTTAATTTAACTTGTTTAATCTTCTTGGAGTCTTCTTTGATTTTTAGTGTCTTACCCTTCATAGAGTTTGATTTTCCTCTCTTGATTTCAAAGATGGGTTTAGACACATGGCTTCTTCTTAGTTTGCACTCAAATTTGAAATGCCCTTCATTACCACAATAATGACATTTAGATATGGGCAAAGAAGTGTGAGTGCTAGAGAATGAGGACTCACCTTTCACAAAAGTGTTGGTGAATTTAGGGTCATATGAAATATTCCTATTGTAACCAAGACCCGTCCTATCTCTTTGTGATTTACCCAATTTTAATAACTTTTCAAATTTTTCTTCACTTTGGGTAAATTTGCACTCATACTTTTGTTTGTAGCTTTTAAGTTGAGTGACTTGGTTTTTAAGGGTTGAATTTTCATTTTTAACTTTTGTTAGTTCATTTTCAAATCCCTTAAATTTGTTTAGTTCTTCATGGGCAAGTTTTAACTCAAATTTAAGTTCATTAATAACATTAGATCCAAGTTCTAAATTTTTTATCTTATTTTGAGTATTAGATAAATTTTCCTTAGAAGTAGTCAACTTGGATTCTAGGTTGTTAATATTTTTGTCTTGCCTTTGTAATTGATCTCTTAGTTTTAAATTTTCCTTATTAAGATCATCACATCTGTTGACACCAAAAATGTCACTATGTCCCCTCAACACCAAAAGCTACATGGAGCCACATCCTGCCATAAATAGGAAGGCGCCACTTCAAGCACCAGATCTTGTCAGAATTAAACCAAAACTGCAAGATCCTTCAAAGCAGCCAAAAGAGGGGTACACATGAAGTTTCGGGCCATTTCGACATCATTTGGCCTAACTTCACTCCTCCGACAGGCAGACAAGAGCCCCCGGCAGCGACAATGTCGAAGACTTCAAAACTTCGATCAGAGCCTACGGATGGTCTCAAAATACCTCCAAAAGGCCCCCTACCAAATTTCAAGTCAAACGGACGACGTTTGACCCTTCATCAACTCTCGGGAAGCAAAAATAGGCCTATCGGCGGCGGAGCACACCCGGAATCATGGCATCCAAATTGGAGCTAATGGATCGTCTCAAAATGACTCCAATAGGTCCCCTGTCAAATTTTAGGTCAAACGGACATCGTTTGACCTAGTTTCGAAGCTCGGCACTTTCCTCGAGATGAAATCAAGGCGAGCGTTTGCGGGACCCCAAAAGGCTTCAAAACCCAAACTAAAGCCCATGGTTGGTCCTACTTACTACTCAGGAGGCTCCCTGTCAAATTTCAGGTCAATCGGACATCGGTTGACCACAAGTCAAAGCTCGGCATTTCTCTCATGGCAAAATTAAGGCAAGCGTTTGCGGGGCCCCAAAAGACTTCAAAACTCAAACCAAAGCCTATGGTTGGTCCTATCTAATGCTCAAGAAGCTCCACGTCGAATTTCAGGTCATTCTGACATCGTTTGGCCTAGTTTCAACGCTTGACAAAAAATCGGCAAAACCGCACAACAAAGTCTTCGGCTTTCCAGAAAAATAGGAAACTTTGTGCTCCGATTTCCGTGGCTTCTCGACGGGATTTCTCCAAGGAAAACAGGCCAATAAATGAGGGGAAATGTCAAGAAAAACACAGGAAGAAAAAGCATCAAAAAAGAGCGAAAAACGGCGAAGATACGGCGACCGGAAGGCGGCCAAAAAATGGGCCCAAGGCCCATGGTCGCCGGCGACCATGGAATTTCCGGCGACCCAAAAGTCGCCGGAAACCCACTTTTTCGGGTCCTTTTCGCGTTTCGAGTTGATTGGCCCCTGTGATTTTTCCAAAATCTGATTTTTCGTGCATGAAATCCGTCGATCTTCGTCAACATCACGGATTCGCCGCCGAAATCATTGGATGATCATTAGATGCCTCGAAATCGCTAACCGGCCGACAAAGAAAGCACACTTTCTGCCCGCCCGATCGTGAAATCGACAGGACAGATGTTGCCGGCGCGTTGACATTAACCAATGTCTGAAATTGCATCGCCATCCGACATCAAACAACATGTGGATCCACCGGCGATCATCGCAAGAAGAATTCCAAAAGGCGCGGCGCGGCCCGCGACTCTTCAAGCGACTTGGCGGCCAATTAATGAGAATAAATGACCCATTTTATGACAAGTTAATGCGGTCATTAACTCATTATTTTGAACGGCCCAATCAAAAGCAAGCAAATGGGAGTTACAAATCCAATGATTTATGGCATTAAAGCCACGAAACTCCTCCCATGATGGAGATTAAATGCAATCAAAGGCTCATTAATCTCCATCGACCAATCAAATTCAAGGAAAAAGGAGTTACAAAACAAATCATTTAAAACTTGTAACTCCTCCCATTATGAGCATTAATGTATTAAATGCTCATAAACCCTCCTAATGGCCACCAAAAGCCTATAAATAGGAGGGCTTTTCCAAGGAGAAGGCCCAGAGAAAAATTGCTCGGAAAATCCCGGAAAACCCAGAGAAATTGCTCGGAAAATCCCGGAAAATCCAGAGAAATCAGAAGAACCTCTGCCAATTTGAAGAAAAGAAACTCTGCTGCAAGAGCAACTACAAGGTGATTGAAGCACCCTTGGGGGGCCACCCCCCCAAGGACCTCCCTTCTTCTACCAACATGGCTAAAACGTGGCTTTTCAGCCCGTTTACTTAGCTTTTTATCGGACATAAGACCTTCTCTTAGTCTTTGTCCTTTAAAAATCTGAGGTTAGAAAGCCGAGCCAAGAATCCAAGCATCGTGTTCTCATCTGCATGGACGATGGAGGAGCCCATACATGACTCGCGACCGTCGATCTGAACGTGTCCCCACAATCGAATGAGGAGTCAGATTCCTTTTCTTGATTTTTATTGTACTTTATTTTTCTTTTAGAGACAAAAAATCACAATTCTTGTCTTTCATAATGGATGAGACTTGTAAATCGCCTTTTACGGCAAAATCGCCTTTCACGGCAACAAATGAAATCGCCTTTCACGGCATTCAAAAAAAACCCTTTGTCTCTTTTCTTAAAATATGTGTGCAATGGAAAACTAGAAAAAGTTTCATTTCCCCTTTCTACTTGTGAAGGTGGATCTTCGGATCACCATTCCTAAATTCCAAGTAGAAAAGTGAAATTGGCATACCCGTACAAAAAAAAGAGAAAGATGTTGAAACCCTTTACCTTTTTTCTTCTCCACCCCTCCGCCGCACCCCGAAAAGACCCGGGGCGGAGGCAGCGGGAGAGAGGGAAGAAATCGGGTCCATCAAGCTGGCACACCCGGTGGGACACGTTCATTTGAGAACATGAACTTAGATTCTTTGGCACCTTTCTAGTTGGTGGCCAATGTTGAATCTTGCATAAAAAAAAAAACATGAGATGGGATTTTGTTTTTTGGAAATTTCTTTCTTTAAATCTATTTCCAATCTTTCTCCTTCTCGAAAAAAAAATCTTCTCTTGTTTTTTGAATTCAGATCTGAGAAATCTCGATCTCCTCCCTTTTGGACTCAGTGCCCGCAGAAATGTTTGAGCACGTTTTCAGGTTGGGAAAGGGACCGTTTGCTCTCTTTGATGAGTTTAAAAAAAAAATCTGATTTCAAACTTGTCAGATTTTCAAAAAAAAATCTTCTTTCTTTTGGATCCAAATTTGAGAAATTTTGGTTTTCTTTTCCTTTCTGACTTAGGGCTCGCAGAAATTGTTTGAGCCCCTGTTCAGACGGGGAACGGACCATTCGCTCTCTCTGATGAGTCCAAAAAAAAAAAAAAAAAAAAAAATCTGATTTCAAACTTGTCAGATTTTCAAAAAAAAAAATCTTCTTTCTTTTGGATCCAAATTTGAGAAATTTTGGTTTTCTTTTCCTTTCTGACTTAGGGCTCGCAGAAATTGTTTGAGCCCCTGTTCAGACGGGGAACGGACCATTCGCTCTCTCAGATGAGTCCACAAAAAAAAAAAAAAAAAAAAAAAAACAAAAAAAGGGGGGAGCATTTGAGAACACGAAAGTTTTACCGATTGCGTTCTTTAATCGACGTTGATCTAAGAAAAGCCTTGTCCAGAGTGTGGAGACAGCTAGGCTGTTCTAGGTAAGGGTCCTCCAAACGGGTTCATTAAGTAATCCTACCCTTACCTGGGGGCTGATCTATCAACATTGGTTTCATAAGAACGAATCGTGAGAACTCGATGTATTCTCAAACCCTAAAAAAAAAAAAATTTTCGTCGATTTTTGGTTCAAATTTGAGAAATCTTGATCTCTTCCTTTCCAGACTCTGTGCTCGCAGAAATGTTGAGCACGTGTTTGGATTGGAACATCATTTGCTCTCCAAAAATCTTCAATAAAAAAAATTTTCAAAAAAAAACTTCCGTCACGTTTGGATTCAAAGTCGAGAAATTTTGATCTCTTCCTTTCCAGACTCTGTGCTCGCAGAAATGTCGAGCACGTGTTTCGATTGGAACATCATTTGCTCTCCAAAAATCTTCAATAAAAAAAAATTTTTTTCAAAAAAAAAAACTTCCGTCACGTTTGGATTCAAAGTCGAGAAATTTTGATCTCTTCCTTTTCAGACTCTGTGCTCGCAGAAATGTTGAGCACGTGTTTGGGTTGGAACGTCATTTGCTCTCTTTGATGAATCTGATCCTGACTTTTCAAAAAAAAAAAAAAAAACTTCCGTCATTGTTGGGTCCAGATTCGAGAAATTCTGGTTATTTCCCTTTCGGACTCTGTGCTCGCAGAAATGTTGAGCACGTTTTCGGATTGGAGTGCCATTTGCTCTCTTTTATGAACCCAACCTTGACCTTTCAAAAATCCCATCTCGTGTCCATTTCAAGGATGCGATTTACAACATCTGTGCCTAGCGGTGCTAGTACGCCCTCTTGGGTCTACTGTATTCGCGACCGACACATTTGTACCCCAACCTTATATCATTTTACCTCGAGTGAGCCTCGCTCCTCGGTAATCTGAATTAAGGTTCACAATTGCTTCTAGCAGTCACTGGAACGCTCACTCTGAGCCTTTCATACTTGCATTTAGAACAATTGTATACTCTATGGCTTTTTGCCTTCTTCATCTTGCTTGGGCCGGGCCTTGTCCCCTCGAGCAAATTGAAAAGAAAAAACCATAGTTTATTTCCATTTATGATCACCACATTCTTGTGATTACTAATGGATCCGGTCTTGTTTCAGAAAGGTTTTTCAAAAACTAACAATGGCAGCTTCGCTGACAATCACCTTCGATGAGAACAAATACCAGCTGATGCTTCAAGAGAAGCAAAACAAATGCGCTTCTAAGCGCCTTGCCAGCGGCCGAAGTGTCACTTCCTTCGGCAACGCACAAGACACCGGGTCGACCTCCTCTCCCCGGTCCATCATCTTCGGGTCGCTGGGACCTTTCCCACTTCCCGCAGAAGAAACAACTCCTGCCAAGAAGCAGAGAACCGCCCCTGGGCACGTCACTACCGTGACACCAAGGGCAACCGCCAAGAAGACTGAAGCTCGCGACAGCTCCGCGAAACCTCAGCCTGCAAGAAACCAGGTCTACCTCAAGACTTGGTCTCCAAGACCTTCTCCAAAACAAAGAAGGTCCCAAAGATCTGCAAGGCCAGCATACCTGGCCCCACTCAAGGAGAACCGGTTCTACCCTCTCTCGTACACGAAAGAGGAGAAACCAGCCCTCCACCAAACAAAATCCGCCCAGCACGAGCCGGCTTATTCCTATAAGCCCAAGATCAAGTCGTGCATCATCAGGCCTCAGCAAGAACCTGTCAAGGCTCGTATTCCTGCAACTCGGCCCTTCATCTCAACAGGGGCCGAGCTCGCCAAATTTAAAGCTTCGCTGCGACAGGCTAAGGACCGCATCCAGATCCTGTCCTTGCCGAATTACAAAGAAGACAAGCTCGGCTGCTGCGCGCGAGGGACCACCTCCTTCGTGGCTAGAGCACAGCCCGAGCTAACTGAAGCTCAAATCGCTCGTCGTATGCGTCGCCGCGCGGCGTATCGGCAAAAGAGACTAGAAAAGCAAAGAGCTCAGCACTCCACGCTCCAGGTCTCTCAAACATGGGTCGAAAAAGAAGCACCCAACCCAAGTTGCTACTGTCCATATGGTTGGCAAAACCAGAAGGCGCCAGAAGTCAGCAACAAAAATCCATGTCAAGCGACCGGTGACTCGCAGCGTCTCCCGGGCGCGAAAACATAGAGAAGATTCTCCCACTCCTTCAAGTCAAGGACACCGGAGTAATCACTCTTCGAGCTCTTCATCCAAAAGAATGAGCTCCAGCTCAGCCACCAAGACGATATCCTCATTCGACTCTCGAAGGATGAACGTCTTAGTCACAAATGCTGAGCAACCTCCGCCGCAGATGACGTAGCCACACGCATCCAGCAGCTGGAGCAGGGACAGCAGAGGATAGAAGCTCTTATGGAGAACTTACTTCTTACCACTCCAACGTCCACAAATAATGAAGCTCCTCCAAGTCACCATGAAGAGGAGGTAAATGAGTCACGCGCCCTTACCAAAAAGGACGTTGACGATATCCTCGCCAAAGCAAAGGAAGAGGATTCACTAAAGGAACACGGAATCAAGCCGCCAT
>QPKB01000235.1:0-10489 GCA_003546025.1 Camphora micrantha
TTTTCTGGAATAAATGAAAAAGGGAACTCAAGGTCTCATCTGGATGCGGAGAAAGCAAGTGGAGAAAACTTATTGTGGCAGTGCAAGATTTAAATGTAATCAGTTGTCTTTATTCTCCATTTTCCTCCACCTTTCCTCATCTTGACAGAAGCCCTTAGAGTTTAGCTTGTTGTTATTGATGGTACTGTAATTTATCTTGACATCAAAACTGCTGTGCATCAATTGTAGGTTCGGATGAGGTGCCTTGCTCATTGGCATCGCATGGAAGACTTGAACAACCTTTGGCAAGGAAGTATTGACCCACCAGCGTGAGCCAGCTGCTCGATCTGGCAATGGCACCTATGGTTGGCGATCTTCTTTTTGCTTGTTTATAATTCAACTCTATTTTGTGTGTTTTTTATTTTATCTGTTCTTAACCTATCATGTTTGTTTTTAAACATTAAGTTTTGTTAATATGTCTGTCTTATTTATAGATTGGAGTGGTTGCTATGGGCTGCGGTGCTGCATGAACATGGGGGAGTGGGCTGTCGTGGAAAGGTATTTTTCTCTCTATCTTTTGCTACTGGCTAATGGCACCTATGGTGGCGATCTTTTTCGCTGTTTATAAATTTCAAAACTCTATTTTGGGTTCTTTTATTTTTATCTGTTCTTATTTATTTAAGATTGGAGTGGTGTTTCCCTACTAGGCTGCTGGGCTGCATGGAACATGCCAGGGAGTGGGCTGGAAAGGTATCTTTTCTTTATCTTTTGCTGTTTCATCTCTGGTTCCTAATAAATGGAAAGGTATTTTTTTCTCTATCTTTGTTGTTTCATCTCTGGTTCCTAATAATGTTCTGGTATGGATTACTTTGGTGTTTCTTTTCGCAGGTACTAGAAGTGCTTTGGCAACAGAGCTGCTGCATTGGTTAGTTTTAATGGAAACCTGACCATGACTGCATGCTTTTTCTTAGTCCATGTTTGTTTTGTAACATTAAGTTTGTTAATATTGCAACTACCTGCTATGGGACTCACGAGGATCTGATTGATACCTAGCACAAATTCCAACACTAAAGGATAGATCCGGTCTACTAGCTGTAAGGTAGAGGAGGCTACCTATCATACTTCTGTAGAGTTTTTGGTCTACCTTTTTACCATGGAGGTCACTAGAAAGTTTTGTAGTAGATCCCATGGGATTGTAGTTAATTTTAGAGTTTTCTAGACCAAACTTCTTAACAATTTCTAGAGCAAATTTGGGCTGACTAAGAAAAATTCCTTTCTTGGTTTGGTTAACTTGAAGACCAAGGAAAAATTGCAGGGGACCGACCAGACTCATCTCAAAAGTGGAACTCATTAAAACTGAAAATTCTTGAGCAAGATTCTCTGAAGTGGATCCAAAAACTATATCATCAACGTAAATTTGAACAACAAGAATGTCTTGATCAATTTTCTTGATAAATAGGGTCTTGTCAACTTTCCCACAATAAAAGTTGTTTCCGAGCAAATGGTTTGTGAGTTTTTCATGCCAAGCCCTAGGAGCTTGTTTTAATCCATAGAGAGCTTTCTTAAGTTTGTAAACATATTCAGGGTGATGAGGATCTTCAAAGCCCTCTGGTTGGGTAACATAAACATCTTCCTCAATTTCTCCATTTAAGAAAGCACTTTTAACATCCATCTGGAATAATTTGATTCTCATGCTACTAGCATACCCCAACAAAATTCGTATGGATTCTAAATGAGCTACCGGAGCAAAGGTTTCTTCAAAATCAATTCCTTCTATTTGAGCATAACCTTTTGCTACAAGTCTTGCCTTGTTCCTCACAACATTGCCAGATTCATCTGATTTGTTCTTATAAATCCACTTTGTACCAATAGGATTTTTCTCGGTGGGTAAAGGAACAAGATCCCAAACATCGTTCTTCTTGAATTGATTCAATTCTTCTTGCATGGCTTCCATCCATTCAGATTTAGATTCAGCCTCAGAAAAGTTCTTGGGCTCGATTTGAGAGACAAAAGAGTAATGAGCACAAAGATTTTGAACTTGTTTCCGGGTCATAACCCCTCTGTCGATATCTCCAATAATATTATCCAATGTGTGATTTTTCATTAATTTGGTTGAAGTAATGGCTTTGGATGGACTGATATCATTACTATCTTGTGGAATAGGTTGTTCATTATCAGTGTCAGCTTCATCATCATCTTGTAGAATTCTTCCGTCTTGATTTACATCATCAATAACAACATGAGCTGATTCCATTATGGTCATGGTTCTATGATTGAAAACTCGATATGCCTTGCTTCTTTCAGAGTATCCTAGAAAAATTCCTTCATCAGATTTAGGCTCAAATTTCTCCAACTGCTCCCTATCTCTTAGAATGTAACATTTACTTCCAAAAACTTTCAAATACCCCAAATTAGGTTTTCTGTCAAAGTAAAGTTCATAAGGGGTTTTGTTGGTATTCTTAGTTAGATAAACTCTGTTTATAAGATAACAAGCAGTATTCACAGCTTCAGCCCAGAGATTACGAGAGAGATTCTTTTCATTAAGCATGGTCCGAGCCATCTCTTGAATTACTCTATTTCTTCTTTCAGCTACTCCATTTTGTTGAGGAGTTTTGGGAGCGGAGTATTGATGATTAATTCCATGACTCTCACAAAATTTAGCAAATTTTTCATTTTCAAATTCTCCCCCATGATCACTTCTAATCTTCCCAAATTTACAATCTTTTTCCACTTGTATTTTACTACAAATTCTTATGATGTTGTCTACAGCGTCCGATTTAGCATGAAGAAAAGCAATCCATCCAAAACGAGAATAATCGTCTACCATAACCAAAATAAATTTCTTTCCTCCAATACTTTGCACAGGTGCAGGACCAATCAAGTCCATGTGGATTAGTTCAAGAGGACGAGAAGACGATATATCCTTTAAACCTTTAAAACTCTTCTTGATTTGTTTGCCCAATTGACAAGCCTTACAGATTTCAGATTTAACATCACTCAGTTTTGGAATCCCTCTCACAATTTCATTTTTAGACAACATTTTCATCAATTTGAAATTTATATGTCCCATCCTTTGGTGCCATAAGTAATTTTCTTGATCTTTAGTTATCAAGCACCTAGACTCATTATCATCAGATTCTTCTATAATGTAGATATTTCCTTTTGTCCTTGATCCAGTAAGAATAACTTGATTGGTTTTATCATTTACCACTTTGCATGATTGACTGTCAAAGACTACTTTGTTCCCTTTATCACACAGTTGACTTATGCTAAGAAGATTATGCTTCAATCCTTCCACAAGAAATACATCATTTAAGGTTGGTATTTGATCTCCTTTCACACTTCCTTTTCCAATGATTTGAGCTTTGCTATTGTCACCAAAAGATACGTTTCCTCCATCATATTCCACTATCGAGCTGAATCTAGATCGGTCTCCTGTCATGTGTTTGGAACAACCACTATCTAAGAACCAAGTAGGGTTTTCTTTAGCTTTCAAAGCGGTTTGAACTAAGAGACTCTCAACATGTGTTTCTTTCATAGTCCAACTAGATAAAAAAGATTTAGAGGGAATGGTCTTGGGGACAAACTTGAAAAGGATTCTAGAGGGATTTTTGAGAGACAATCTAATTTTGTATGGGCAATTAGGAACTAAATGACCACTACGATTGCAAAAATGACAAGTCCATCTAGAAGTATAGTTTCTCTCAACAAGGGGTTTTTGGAAAGTCTTAGTAATGACTTGGAAACTATTTTTCTTGTTAGTAGAGGAACTTTCAAAACCTATCCCACTCTTATCACCATAAATTTTATGCATCCCTAACATTTGATAAAACTTATCATTTCCCAAGTGAATTTATCAACAATGAATTTTCCTTTGTTAAGTTTCATTTGTAGAGAGTTAGTTTCAAGTTGACTAGATTCTAGCTTGGATTGTAAATTATGAATTTGTTTCTGAGCATGAGCTAGATTTTCATTTAGAGTGGTGAACTTGTGTTCTAAGTCAATCTTCTCATTGATTCTTAATTTCAATTCATCTTTTAAAAATTTATCTCATTAACAAGCTTTTTGGATTCTTCTTTGATAATTTTGTTTTTCTTAAATAAGATTTCCCAATTTTCATACAGTTCATCATAAGCTTGTTGAATTTCAATATCTTGAACTTCATCATTTGTTTCTTCTTGTTCTAATGTGTCATCTATTAAAGTATTATGCTCATTGATATCTTCAATTGATGAAAGTAGAAGCCAATTAGGGAAATTTTCATCTTCATTATTTGGGGATTCATTGTTGTCACTATCTTCATCTTCTTCATCCCAAGTAATGTTTAAAGCTTTCTTTCCTTTCTTATCTCCTTTTTCAAAATCTTTAGGGGTGGGGCAATTCTAAGCAATGTGTCCAAATCCTTTGCAATTGTAACATTGCACATTTCTTTTACTAAATGATTCTTTGGGATTTCTTTGGAATCTAGGACTTTTGCCTTCATCAGAATTTCTATTGTTCTTTGTTGTTCCTAAAGAATCTTTTAAATTTAACAAATAAAGCATTATCCTCATCATCACTATCAACCTCACTTTCTTTTCTTTTAATTGAGAGGAAAAAGCTATTCCTTTCTTTTTGTCTTGAGCTTCAAAGTCTAATTCATAAGTAAGGAGATTTCCTCTTAGTTCTTCAATTTTGATTTTGTCAACATCCTTGCTTTCCGTTATGGCTACAATCTTGGGTTTGAATCTTTTTGGGAGAGATCTTAAAATCTTTCTAACAGCTTTAGATTCATCCATTTTTTCTCCTAAGCCTATAAGAGAGTTGACAATTTCCATAAATTTAGAGTAGAACTCATCAAATGTTTCTTCTTCAAGCATTTTAATGTCTTCTAATTTAGAGGTCAACATTTGAATTTTAGCTATCTTAACCTGATCTGTGCCTTCATGAGTGGTCTCTAGGGTATCCCACACTTCCTTAGCAGAGTTGCAATTTACTACTCTATTAAATTCTTCTTGAGATAGAGCACAATATAGAGAGTTTTTTGCCTTTGCATTTAAATTCGCTCTATCCTTCTCCCCTTGAGTCCAAGCATTTTTAGGTTTGATATTTATGGATATGACATTCCCCTCAGAGTCTTTTTCTGTGGTAGTAGGAGGATGATAGCCATCTTCTATGATATTCCACACATCTAAGCTTTGAGATTCTAAGAACACTTGCATTCTAATTTTCCAATAACGATAGTGTGTTCCATTAAACAAGGGAGGTCTATTAGTGGCATTACCTTCACCAAAATGAGTTTGCATGGTGGCAACCAAAAGAAAAAACTCTTACTAGGAATCTAACTCTAGGTGGTTAAACCCAAACAAGAGCAACCTTGCTCTGATACCAATTGAAAGTCCAAGAGCGAAACCTAGAGGGGGGTGGGGGGTGAATAGGGTGAGCCACGAAAAACTAGACCAATTAAAACTTTTTAACTTTTAAGTCACTTATGCTTTGAGAAGGATTAATTTTCATGTGTAGCGAAGCAATCTCTAAGATAAGCATGCCAAAGAAAACTAACAACTACAAACTTGATAGAGTCAAACATAAAAACATTATCCATGAAAAGAAAGATGAAAGATTAACCACCATGACACAAACATTTATAGTGGTTCGGCCAACATGCCTACATCCACTCCCGGTAACCCTACCGGATTTCACTATCTTAAATGAAGGTTTAGGATCACCTCAAACCTTACAAATACATCACTTATGCTTTTCAAGGCTAAGCAATAACCTATACACAATGCTTTTCTTAGGTTAAGCAATAACCTTTACAAGATGTTTTTCTCTTAAATAAAATGCCTATAGATGCATGGATAAGAGAACAATGAAGTACAATTTAATACCTCTAAAAAGGTTGAATAGAAAGTGGAAACTTAACTTCTAGAAGTATGCATATGAATGACAAAGTCTATGAATAATGCATGAACTAGAAATCACTCTATCTCTTTTTGAAAGATGAAACTATAATTGATGCAAAGATGATAAACATAAGTATGAGAAAGAGTTGTTTTACAAACACTTGGTTTTCCAAAAGATCAAACCTGAATGCTGAACAATCTTAAGATTAACAAGTTAGTTTTGAAAACATGGATCCATAACTCAAGTGAAATGTAAATCATATGTATATTTCATAAAGTTAAACCATTTCAAAGTTCAAGGCATATTATGAAACACAACATCTCAAGAAGAAGGCCAACTATTTGATCATGCTTGAAAAGAAAACAAAGATTTAAAAACAAAGCATGGAATTAATCTTGGGATAAAGAAAGCACACCCATTTGAAGATCACAGGTTGAATCAATGGATTGACTTCATAATCCCTTCACTAATCCTCCTAAAAGTTGTCCTTTCTTGTCCTTAAAGATTCCTCAAAAGTTCAGCACTTTTTACAAAACAAAAAGCCGCTTTTTATAGAGAAAAAGTTCCCAACGGCTAGTGCCCGGTCGACCTGGTACAGGGCCGGGTCGACCGGGTGCTCAACGGTCCTAAAAATGCCCGTTGGAGAGGCTAACGGCCACAAAACCCCGGTCGACCCGCAGTGTGCCCGGTCGACCGGGTCCCTTGGCCCGGTCGACCGGCCACACAGGCAGGTCGACCTGGGGACAGCCCATCAAAACAGAATTTTTTAGGAAGATGAAAATGAGAGGGCTTCTTTCCAGGGGACTTTGAGGCACAATGAACAAGCTTGGGAAAATGACTTAAAAAGGATGAAAATAGAATTTTAAAGCCATGAAACTTTCAAACCAAAATATGGATTTAAAGAGAGAACACATTTGGAAGCTTGAAATGATTTTTGAACTCAAGGAAAGAACATATTGAGATTTTAAAAACTTGAACTAAAAACTTCATGAACTTTAATATAATTAAGATTAGAAAACCATGCATATCATTAAATAAAAACAAAGATTATGAAAGAGAAATATGCATGAAGATCCTAAGATGAAGAACATGAATGAATGAGAGGACAAGCTATGAAATTGAATGCATCCTATCAAATTGCAACAAAATAAAAACTCTAACAGTATTTAAGCATATAATCGTATGAAATACATTTTAGAGTAAAATTTTAGACCATTAAACCCTTAACTGCTCTAGAATCATCTAGCACGCTATTTTATCCAGATATTGGCTATTGATTGCACAAAAAATGGCTAAGAACCCCATGAGATTAGTTATAAAGCTTGATTTAGTTATAATACCCAAAAATATTTTAGAATCATTCAACACGTGGTTTTTTGTAGTTACAGGCTATTGACCGCAAGAAATATGTTGTTTGTTCGCTAGAAACGGGCTTGAATCCCCTGAGATTAGTTAAAATTTTAGACTATTAAACACTTAAGTGCTCTAGAATCATCTAGCACGCTATTTCATCAAGATACTGGCTATTGATTGCACCCAAAATGACTTAGAACTCCACGAGATTAGTTATTAATCTTGGCTTAGTTATAATACCCAAAAATGTCTTAGAATCATTCAGCACGTGGTTTTTTGTAGTTACAGGCTATTAACCGCAAGAAATATGTTGTTTGTCCGCTATAAACGAGCTTGAATCTCAGGATATTAGTTATTAACTCCTAAATGTCCTTAAACATGTTTTACAGTAAAACGATATCAAAAAATTTCCTAGGGCGCCTTTCAACCGTGAAGTACGTGAAATGCGGTTTACCCCAACTATTTTCGCAGAGATGGCTAGGAAATCACCTTTGAACTGCCCGAAGCACATGTTTCGGTCTTAAACAACCATCTACAACACGTTCCTAACCTTAGAATCACGCGAAAACCATTTGAAAGAAAAAAGTATCTTAGAATATCTTAAAATGGATATTTCAACCAAGAATCGTAAAAAAAACAATTTAAAGTAAAAGACTAAAATCATAATTCCTCGACATGCCATAAAAGCACCCAACATGCGTTTTCGTTGAAATATACGCTATTGATTGCACCAAATACAATTTGCAGTCAGAAACCGCTCATAATTCCACAAGATTACTTCTTAGGCCCTAATTTGCATGAAACTCCTTTTAAAGGAAAAAGATATCCCACAATTTTCTAGAGCGCGTCTTTCAGCCGCGAGTTGCTTGAAACACGGTTTGGAATCAATATTTTCCTACAGCCTCATATGACGCGATTTCATATTAAAATAGCCCTCGAACTACGTTTCGGACTTAAACTACCATAAACCCTAGACTCGCTTTTAGCCCATTTTAAATTGGAAAAGTATCTCTGAATATAATCTGTATTATAGTTAGAAACGGATCAATACAGCCCATTCCTAACCGAAGTACGATTTTCAGTCTTAAACGACCCTTAATCTCATGTAATGCGTTTCTAACCCTGGTATTGCCTGTGAAACTCATTTTAAATAGGAAAGTATATTAGAATATCTTAAAATGTGTATTTCAACATAGAATCGCACGAATGCATTTCAATGCAAAATACTAGTCCAGAATAACCTAAAATGCCTTAGAATCATTCAGTACGCATTTTTATTTAAATACAGGCTATTGATTGCACAAAATAAGTTGTTTGTCAACCAAAAACAGTTTTGAATACCATTAGATTAGTTCTTATTCCCTAGTTTACCTGAAATCCATTTTAAAGTAAAAAGACAACGATGGATTTTGTAGACCGTGTCTTTCGGCCATGAAACGCGATTTCCACCCAAGATTTTCCCAGACCGGCTTAGAATCTTGTACGAACTGTCCGAAGCTCGGCTTTCGGTCTTATATAACCCTTAATCCCCTATAATGTGTTCATACCCTAAAATCGTGTGAATCACATTTTAAAGAAAAACGTATCTCGGGTTAAACTCGTATTTCTGCATATAACCGTATAAACATATTTCAGTGTAAAATTTTAGATCATTAAACCTTTAAATGCTCTGGATTCATCTACCACGCTTTTTCATCCAATTATTGGCTATTGATTGCATAGAAAATGGCTTAGAACCCAACGAGATTAGTTATTAAGCATGGATTTTTTCGACGTACATTTTAATATAAAAAGATATTAAAGAATTTCTAGCACGCATTTTTCACCCGTGAATCGCGTGAAATGCAGTTTACAGACAACATTTTCCTAGAGCCGAATAGAACGAGATTTTATTTGAAAATAGGCCTCGAACTGCTCGAAACACGCATTTCGGTCTTAAACAACCCTAAATCTGATTTAAAGCGTTTCAAACCCTACAATTTCATGAAATCAATTTTAAAATAGAAAAGTATCTAACAATATCTAAAATGCGTGTTTCAGCATAACATCGCATGAAACGCATTTCAAAGCAAATGACTTGACCAAGATACCCTAAAATGTCATAGAATCATCCAGCACGCGGCTTTATCTGGTTACAGGCTATTGACTGCAAGAAATATGTTGTTTGTCCGTTAGAAACGAGCTTGAATCCCACGAGATTAGTTATTAACTCCTAAATTTCCATAAACATTTTTTTTCAATAAGACAATATCAGAAAATTTTCTAAGGCGCGCCTTTCAACCGTGAAGTGTGTGAAATGCAGTTTACCCCAATCATTTCGCAGAGACGGCTAGGAAATCCCTTCGTACTGCTCGAAGCACGTGTTTTTGGTCTAAAACAAAACCCCGATCTCATATAGTGCGGTCTCTAACCTAGAGTCCAACGCGAAAATCCAATTGGAAAGAAAAACGTATCTTTAGATATCCCTAAAAATGCATTATTTCAGTCAAGAATCGTAACAATGCATTCAAAGCAAAAGATAAATCCCTCATTCACGACATGCCACTAAAATCACCAGCATGCGCTTATTCCGTCGATGATATACACTATTGATGCACCGAAGTACGGTTTTGCAGTTAGGACTGTACAGGATCTCATGAGATTAACTACTGAAGCACTATTTCTACCAATGAACCTCACTTTTTAAAGGAAACGATCTATGCTCTAATTTTTTAGGCGCGTCTTTCAATCCTCGAAATGAGTGAAAACGGTTTGGAGCCCAACTTTTCCTATAGTCGCATGTGATGTGAAATTTCATATCAAAATTGCCCTCGAACTGCGCGAAGCACCGATCTATGGTCTTAAACAACCCTAAATCCTTTTAAAGTGCTCCAAACCGTACAATCGCCTGAAACCAACTTTAAAATAGAGAAGTATCTCTGAATATAGTAAGACGTGCATTTTCACCGTAGAAACGGCTCAGATTACCCACGCGAAATAGTTAATACACCCGGATTTAAACGAAATCTTGGTTTAAAAAGGAAAATATATCGCAGAATTTTCTAGAGCTGCAATCTGTAAATCGTGAATTGCGTGAAATGTGATTTGAGGCAACATTTTTTCTAGAGCATTAGAAAATCCCCTGATACGGCCAGGCACGAGTTTTAAGTTTATTAAACTCACCTTTATCCCGATGTTTTACGTTACCCTGACGCCACCTATCGCTTGTGAAATCCATTTTAAATAAGAAAGTATCTTAAAATTCACTAAATGCATATTCAACATAGAATTG
>QPKB01000235.1:11466-53246 GCA_003546025.1 Camphora micrantha
GGTGTCTTCACTTTACCCTCTTGTACTTTTATTCCTCATGTTTTATATTCTTTTGCATTGCATGCATAACTTTAGGATGATGTTCATCATAGGTTGGGGGGTGGCGACAAGCACACTTGTTTATTTTTAGACAAAATTTTCACACACCTTTTGCTTTATTTTCTATATTTAGGAAGTTTTTTAAATTTCTTTCTAGAATTTTTGCTGTTTGTCTTTGGCTTTTTAGATTTTTTTTAAAGAGATTTTTTGAGAGAATTTTCAATAAACGGAAGATAGCTTGAATTTTAGAATTCTCAAAATTTAGACAAAAGAGAGTTTTTGTTTGCGGAAATCTTTTTGAAAAAGTGCTAAATTTTGATCCTTTCACATTACACAGTTTGTATACATTTTCAAATCCTTTAAATGTGAAATTATGATTTCCATTCTTTCAACAACTTGATTGAATATATGAAGGAAAACCAAACCTTAGTTTTATAGGTTTCCTGGTTTGTGTGGGTGGATTTTTCCACAAATTAGTGAATTAAGTCGGGTACATGAAAATGGTTGCCTATTGTTGGGGACCATTTGAAAGGAAAAAAAAATCAAGAGAAAAGAAAAAAGAAGAAAAAGAGAAGCTTGTCGCTAAAATTTCACGGCCTTTTGAAAAACAATAATGCGAAAGCCATCATGGTTGCCTTGATTCGGGTACATGAAAAAGCCGGCTGCTTATTGCTGGGGACTGTTTTAAAGGGAAAAATATCACGGCCTTTCGAAAAGCAATAGCGCGAAAGCCATCATGGTTGCCTTGATTGGGGTACACCCTTGATTCGGGTAGATGAAAAGGGCTGCCTATTGTTGGGGACCGTTGAAAAGGAAAAAAATTCACGGCCTTTTGAAAAACATTAGTGCGAAAGCCATCATGTAGCCTTGATTGGGGTACACCCTTGATTTCGTGTACATGAAAAGGGCTGCCTATTGTTGGGGACCGTTGAAAAAGGGAAAAAAATTCACGGCCTTTTGAAAAACAATAGTGCGAAAGCCATCATGGTTGCCTTGATTGGGGTACACCCTTGATTCGGTACATGAAAAGGGCTGCCTATTGTTGGGGACCGTTGAAAAGGAAAAAAAATTCACGGCCTTTTTGAAAAACAATAGCGCGAAAGCCATCATGGTTGCCTTGATTGGGGTACACCCTTGATTCGAGTACATGAAAAGGGCTGGCCTATTGTTGGGGACCGTTGAAAAAGGGAAAAAATTCACGGCCTTTCGAAAAACAATAGTGCGAAAGCCATCATGGTTGCCTTGATTGGGGTACACCCTTGATTCGGGTACATGAAAATGGCTGCCTATTGTTGGGACCGTTGAAAGGGGAAAAAAATTCACGGCCTTTCGAAAAAAACAATAGCGCGAAAGCCCATCATGGTTGCCTTGATTGGGGTACACCCTTTGATTCGGGTACATGAAAAGGGCTGCCTATTGTTGGGGACCGCTGAAAAGGAAAAAAAAATTCACGGCCTTTTGAAAAAACAATAGCGCGAAAGCCATCATGGTTGCCTTGATTGGGGTACACCCTTGATTCGGGTACATGAAAAGGGCTGCCTATTGTTGGGGACCGTTGAAAAGGGAAAAAAATTCACGGCCTTTTGAAAAAACAATAGCGCGAAAGCCATCATGGTTGCCTTGATTTGGGTACACCCTTGATTCGGGTACATGAAAAAGGGCTGCCGATTGTTGGGGACCGTTGAAAAGGAAAAAAAAAAACCACGGCCTTTTGAAAAATAATAGTGTGAAAGCCATCATGGTTGCCTTGATTTGAGTACACCCTTGATTCAGGTACATGAAAAAGGGCTGCCTATTGTTGGGGACCGTTGAAAAGGACAAAAAACCACGGCCTTTTGAAAAACAATAGTGCGAAAGCCATCATGGTTGCCTTGATTTGGGTACACCCTTGATTCGGGTACATGAAAAGGGCTGCCTATTGTTGGGGACCGTTGAAAAGGAAAAAAACCATGGCCTTTTGAAAAACAATAGTGCGAAAGCCATCATGGTTGCCTTGATTTGGGTACACCCTTGATTTGGGTACATGAAAAGGGCTGCCTATTGTTGGGGACCGTTGAGAATGAAAAAAAATCAAGAGAAAAGAAAAAAGATGGAGAGAAGCTTCTTGTTGAAAATTCACGGCCTTGTGAAAAACAATAGTGTTAAAGCCATCATGGTTGCCTTGAGAGGAAATCGTTTTTTTTTTTTTTTTTTTTTTTTGCTAAGTCTAGGTGGACCGGATTATTTGATTGAGTTGTTTTCACGAGCGTTGTAGCGGAGCATTTAACACTTATTTTTTGATGTATATGTACTTCCTCATCGTGCACGATCATATTTAGCATGATTTTGAAAATTTCTTTCCAAAGATGATGTTGGTGTACCGTATTTCGAATTTGTCTTTACTTTGACCATTCTGAGAATTGAGAGTATCCAATGTTTATGAATTTTTTTTTTTTTGGAGAGTTTCTTTTGATTTCTTTAGTTTTTTGAGTTTTGTGGGTATATTCACGGCAAAACGTCACGAAGCACAATTCGTCCACTAGGGTAACCTAGGGGTATAATGGCTTACTGCATACGCTAAATGCAGTTGAGAGTGCTAGCTAAAGTTGCTTTTATTTTTTGCATTAGTTTTCTTTTGTATTTTTAGGTTAGATTAGGTTGGGTTAGTTAACTTCACCTTTTCACATCTTTTGCTAGGGACTAGGAAAATGTTGGTTGGAGGGCGTGATGAGTCCATGAAATTGCATCATAGTGTCATTATTTCATGTAGATCATGTAGATTTATGGACTAATTTAGGATAACTTGATTTCGAATTTTATTCGAGCATTCAATGTTGGAATTCAAGTCATAATTGGTCAAAATTCATTAAATTGCATGATTTTCATGAAATTATTCATTTGCATTTTCCTATTATCGCATTAATTTTCTCAAAATTCACAATTATACTCATGTAGTTTTTTTGCGTCATTGCATTCTAACGCGAAAAATCGATGAGCGTATTCATATGAATTGTAAAGTGCGGTGAGGCAAATCTTCTAATGTGAATTATCCAATGGAGAGCCTCAAAGATGCTCTTCCAAATCTTTACCTTAAATTGCCATTTTTTTTCTCACTTTATCTTAGTAATTGATGGGCCATTGATAAGCCATGATGGATGGATATGGTGGTAATTGATTGTAGCCATATATATACTTCAGAAACTAGTAATCAAACTAAGTTTTCTTAGGCTGTTTGTAAGAATGTCACCTTTAATTCTTCAACTCATATGATCGCCATTTCTTTGAATTGTGTATTATGTGTTTTTGAGTGCGAGGTTGATGATCCTGACACTTATATGGATTATTGAGTGTGGGGCATAGAATATGGCTTTGGTTGTATAGTCTATATGGAGATAATGGTCGCTAGTAAAGGAATACAACACGCATCTTCAATCCCCATTCTCAGGTTGTCACTATTTATCATAGCCGGTTCAAGCCACAAACAAAATTTACCCATGGAATCTTATGTTGAATTAAAGGCAAGTGTTTAGCTACATCTTTCATATGACTTTAGATTCATGACTGTAGTTAAGAAAGTCAAGTGTTTAGCTACATCTTTCATATGACTTTAGATTCATGACTGTATCTAAGAAAATTATATCAATGTCATGAAAATGCCATTGAATGCCATTGGGTTACAAACTATTCCTTGATCACTACATGATCATTACATTGATCTTCTGTTGATGATATGTACACACAATTGAGGCAGCTTGACGCTACCTAGGTCAAGCTAGCAGGTCTTGAGATTGTCTCAAATCCCAGTGAATATTAAAATCTTGCTTAACCTATGGCAGAGCTTGACGAGGTATTGAAGCAGGTCTTGGCTTATTATCTTTTCTGAGTTTCTTAAAATATGATTCTCATTTGAGGTGTTCACAATGCATTTTGTTGCCTTTTCTTTCCCTTTGATATCTCATGCTACTTAATAGCAGGTGGTTTCAATGTATAAGAAGTTCAAGGACTACAAAAAGCAAATGGAAGAAACAAATGGTTGATTTCCCTATTTCTTTAGCTTAAGTTATTCAAGACTTACCGAAAATAATGTGTATTTCTTTGTGGCTTTTATGTGCTATGATAGAGATGATAGCTTCCGAAGTTGAAACTTTATCTAGCCAACTTATCTAGCCAACTTAAAGAGCCAGAGGAGATATTGAAGGTTTTAGGTTTCCATGTCTTCACTCCATCGTCAATCAGTGGAATGGAAAATTTGTTGTGTTGCATCTTCGTTTTGATAAGGTATCGGTATTTTTTTGGGGAGGCTCTTGTACCTATGCTATCTCCTCTATGGCATCTATGTTATTAAGCGTGCGCTCTTACTTCAATTCCAATGTAATTCATTGGTTACTGATAAGAAGCAATAAATGAAAAAGGGAAACTCAGGTCTCATCTGGATGCGCAGAAAACAGGTGAAGAAAGCAAGTTTTCTGGAATAAATGAAAAAGGGAAACTCAGGTCTCATCTGGATGCGGAGAAAGCAAGTGGAGAAAACTATTGTGCAGTGCAAATTTAAATAGTATACAGTTGTCTTTATTTCCATTTTCTCCACCTTTCCTCATCTTGACAGACCCTTAGAGATCTTAGCTTTGCTTGTGATTGATGGTACTGTATTTATCTTGACATCAAACTGCTGTGCATCATTGTAGGTCGGATGAGGTGCCTTGCCTCATTGGCTCGTTGGGAAGAACTTAACAACCTTTGCAAGGAGTATTGGACCCACCAGCTGAGCCAGCTGCTCGACTGGCAATGGCACCTATGGTTGGCGATCTTTTTTTGCTTGTTTATAATTTCAAACTCTATTTTGTGGTTCTTTTATTGTTATCTGTTCTTATTTATAGATTGGAGTGGTTGCTATAGGCTGCTGGTGCTGCATGGAACATGGGGGAGTGGGCTGCCGTGGAAAGGTATTTTTTTCTCTATCTTTTGTTGTTTCATCTCTGGTTCCTAATAATGGAAAGGTATTTTTTTCTCTATCTTTTGTTGTTTCATCTCTGGTTCCTAATAATGTTCTGGTATGGATTACTTTGGTGTTTCTTTTCCAGTACTAGGAAGTGCTTGGCAACAGAGCTTGCTGCATTGGTTAGTTTATGGAAACCTGACCATGACTGCATGCTTTTCTTAGTCCATGTTTGTTTTTAACATTAAGTTTGTTAATAGTGTCTGTTTATTTATAGATTGGAGTGGTTGCTATAGACTGCTGGTGCTGCATGGAACATGGGCGAGTGGGCTGCCGTGGAAAGGTATTTTTTTCTCTATCTTTTGCTATTGGCAATGGCACCTATGGTTGGCGATCTTTTTTTGCTTGTTTATAATTTCAATCTGGTTCTTTTATTTTTATCTGTTCTTATTTATAGATTGGAGTGGTTGCTATAGGCTGCTGGTGCTGCATGGAACATGGGGGAGTGGGCTGCCATGGAAAGGTATTTTTTTCTTTATCTTTTGCTGTTTCATCTCTGGTTCCTAATAATGGAAAGGTATTTTTTTCTCTATCTTTTGCTGTTTCATCTCTGGTTCCTAATAATGTTCTGGTATGGATTACTTTGGTGTTTCTTTTCCAGTACTAGGAAGTGCTTGGCAACAGAGCTTGCTGCATGGGTTAGTTTATGGAAACCTGACCATAACTGCATGCTTTTCTTAGTCCATGTTTGTTTTTAACATTAAGTTTGTTAATATTGTCTGTTTATTTATAGATTGGAGTGGTTGCTATAGGCTGCTGGTGCTGCATGGAACATGGGGGAGTGGGCTGCCGTGGAAAGGTATTTTTTTCTCTCTTTTGCTGTTTCATCTCTGGTTCCTAATAATGGAAACGTATTTTTTTCTCTATCTTTTGCTGTTTCATCTCTAGTTCCTAATAATGTTCTGGTATGGATTACTTTGGTGTTTCTTTTCCAGTACTAGGAAGTGCTTGGCAACAGAGCTTGCTGCATTGGTTAGTTTATGGAAACCTGACCATGACTGCATGCTTTTCTTAGTCCATGTTTGTTTTTAACATTAAGTTTGTTAATATTGTCTATTCATTATTCACTGCACTCTCTCTCTCGCCGCGCACACCCCCTCCCCCCCACTCCTCTTTTCTTTTAACATTGTGTGTTGTTATTGGGCTCCATACTAACTGAAAAATGGAATTAAACATGATTGCATACAGAAATTTAATGTTCTAATTGAAATTAATTTTGGTGTCCGTTTTTGGTGGTCATGTCTAGCTTGCTTTATGATTAGGTTCTTGAGAGCTATGAACATGCTTACAACAATATGGTTCGGGTTCTGCTTGCTGCATTGGTTAGTTTTTGGAAACCTGACCTCTTCCCTCTTTTAATGTGCTTTGTTTTGTTGTAAGATATTGTCCGTTTACATTTGTTTAGGGTTTAATTAGTTCTTTTGAATTGAAATTTTAGTTTTATTAAATGGTTATTCTGTTATACTGTCACACTCTTCTCTGAAACCGTGTAAGATTTAATTTGATTTTTGGAATTTGTAAATTGATTTTCTGATATTATTAAATTCTATAGTTCTTTTTTGTTAGTGTTTTTTTTTTTTTTTTTAAATGTTTTGTGAACGCACCTTTGATAGACACTAAATGGGAGTTGTGGTAGGGGAGAAGATGATGCATGCCTTTTCATTTTATTTTCTTCCAGTTAATTAGGTTCTCAGTTGGGATTTGTATCTGCTTGAATTTAAATTAGTTCTTTTAAATATTAAATTTTTTATGGTGGATGTGGTAGACATGAATGGTTTTTAATTGTCAATCAGAATAGTACATGTGTGTTGAAAGCCCATCTGTTTATATGCTTTTTAAGTAAGATTTGTATAGTGATATATTTTGTGTATCTCATTCCTTATCCGTGTTCTGAATTCTATTCATTACTAAAAAAACATGCAAAAGAAATAAAAAGTATCATCAAACAAATAGGTTTGATTATTTTCATCTCTCTGTAAGACTTCTTATAATCATTACAAACATCATGGAACTAATGAATCCTCATTCATTATGTTTTCTCTTAAATAGTTATATTCATTGTTTTTCTCTTAAATTATGAATCACTAACAAATTGAGATTTCCAAACATGCTACATAGTCCCCAAAAAGACAGAGCATTCTTGCATTTATGATTTCGGAATATTGTCCTTCGCTACTTCCCATACACTGTTATTTACATTTTGATCAGTTTTGGAGGTATCAAAAAGCTCACATATACATATAAACGTTTGGTTTTGGCACTGCATTTGAGGAAGTAATCTGTCCCCCATTTGATAGCTGAGTACGCATTTTGTAATTGCCCAACCTTTTGCAACTGATTCATGTATAAAATTGCACCCCGGGAAAGAGTTGTAATGGTGAAGGCCATTGGGAATCCAAATTTCACATTATCTCCTGCATGATAGTATCCACCAGTGAGGAATTGGGTTCTTTTGTCTGTTTGGGAGACAGGTTACAAATTTAGCTGGTTGATTGAAGAATTTAGAGTCCCCCTTTATCTTTTGGTTTTAGGACTGTGGGAGTTCTGCTATGAGAAATTTAGTAGAAAATCAGTGATTTTGCGTTCTTTTTGGGCCCCTTTGTATCTTATTCATAATCCTGTAAATGTTTGTGATTTTATTTCTATACCATATAACATAAATAAAAAGTAGCACTCTAGTCTCTTGCTTTAAGCTGCTGCCCTCCTGCTTTGGGTGGATGCTTTCTAAGACTTCTTGTGGAACCCACTTAGATGACAGCTATTGCTTGTGGGACACTTGGATGCTGGGTGTTTGCTTATGGGCTCCACGTATATGCAAGATTGCACAAAGTATACTAACGAAACTTGTTTGGCCTTCGATTTTCTTCCACCTGCGGTGTTCCTGAAAGCCTCTGCTCTGGTAAAACTCTCTTTCTCTCTCTATCTCTCTCCAGTCATCTGCCCATATAATAAAATCTAAATAATAAAATCTAAATTTTTTTCTTCCGAAATGAACAGACCTACACACTAGCCCTAAACATCCTAATCCCTGAATCCGATCCCAAATTTGTAAATCCATAAAGCCACCAAATCCGAACCTGTCTTGTCGCCTTCTGTTGTCGATTCTCTTTTTCGGGTATTTACAGTTTTGGGTTTTCTTTCATGTTCCAGTTCTTCTTCTTAATTAGTGTGTTAGTTTAATCTTTGGGAAGTAATATTTATGCCTCATGTTTTTGATCTTTGGGAAGTAATATTTATGCCTCATGTTTTTGAAAGAAAGATTACTTTTGCTTTTCTTCTCATGTTTAATGGATAGAGGAGTTATTCTGGCTACAAGATGGGAATAATTGTTTCAATCAAATACCCGATTAATGTACGCTTCTTGTTTAAAATTTGATGTTATACTTGCATGCGGTTAATTGATATGTATCTAAACCACTAATCTCATGAGTTGCTCACTCTCTTCAAGTTTACTCTTACCTCTCAAAGGTATGTACTTTTTTAAACTCTTTTTGTTTTTTTGTTTTTTTTTAGTTTTGGAGCACCATATTTTCTTTCTTCCTTTCTTGCTCGGACATAAAGCAATTAAGGATATGAAAGCCGTGCTGTCTACTCGGTTTGCTAATTTGATGGAGCTATCTTCTGGGTAAGAAATTTCATGTTTGCTGTATATGAGATTGACTGCATAAGTGAGTGGGATTTTTTTTTTTTAATCAATAGGGTGTGGTATTTGTATTTTTTTTCGTCTCATCTATGTTTGTGTTTACAATTTTTCCTTTTTTTTTTTTATTTTTTTTTTAGATATGAGCTTTTAGGTTTATGGTGAGGTATTGATTGCATATCTTTTTTTCTCTGAATCCTCTAGTTTTATAACACGGTATAACCTTTGTTGCACTGTTACCCATTAATCATGTTGTAGTTGTATTCCTAAATTGACAAGGTAACATTGATTATTAGATTATTATTCATATCCTCAAGGTTCTATTAGAGGTGGAGTTGCATCGATATTCTTTCACCTGAATACTTAAATGATAACCACATAAACTTGAACCCATTCTTGCATCGATTCAGAATGGCAGTGACTGTTATAGTGATAGTTGTCTGATGTATCAGCTAGGGCTCTAGATGGTTTGGGTATGTTATTATAGCTGAAATACCTTATTATTATTTTTTTTATCATAGTAGAATAAAAAGTTTTACAAATATTTTATTCATCAATGAACTCAAACAGATATAATAAAAGCTATACAATTGTTTGTTTAGTCCTGTTCGTAATAGTAAGACATGTAACTAGGACAATATTGCTCTCACTAACAACTACGTGCAACGCACTTGCATTTCACTAGTCTACTTAAAAAGATTTAGTGAATGTAGAATGTGGAAAGAAATCTTCTGTCATGAATTGTTTCTATTTCATTCTCCACTTGGTTGGAGTTCCTTACTTTTAACCTATTCCACTCCTAAAGGCCATATTACTATTGATTTTAGGCCTCAAGGTGGATGGTCCAAAGTGGGTCCCCACATTATATGGTTTTATTGGTTACTTGTTCATGAAGCGTGGTGCATTTTATATTGGAACATTATTGTTTTGAAGTCCTCATCCCTACTTTCATGATCCAAACAATAATCTTCGATGGGAAGTCCTATTTCTATGTAAAAAGATTTAGTGAATGCAGAATATGAAAAAAAAAAAAAACATTATGCCAAGAATTATTGTACTTTTTTTTTTTTGTTTCTATTGCATTTCTCCACTTAGTTGGTCTCTCTTCCTCCTATGGTTTCCTATAAAAGTGTTGCTAGGGTTGTCTTCTACTTGGAGATCCCACCATTCTCCTTGAAAAGTTCTTTAAGAGGGTAATAGCGTGGAATAACACAAAGGAAAAGGGAGATCAAAATCTGCGAAAAGAGTTTTCGTAGAGATCGAGTTTTTCACCTTCCCGATTTGAGAGCAATCAAGCTTCAAAGGTATAGATCTATTATCTATTTGTTTTAGTAGTTCTAGTTGTGCTTGTTTGTTTCTTGATCTATTTTCTTGATGGATTATTTGATCTTAAAATGCTAATTATTAGGGTTTTAGATCTTGGGGTTGGGTTTTTGGCCTTATGTGTATTTGATCCCTGCATCAAGTGGGTCAAAAGTTTATGAATACCTACCCACAAGGCCCACCTACTTCCTACAATTGGTATCACTACGATCCCTATATTCTCATTACATTAGATCGGTCTTCTAGATCTAGTCTCTACATGAGATGTGGAGTGGATGGATTTAGGGTTGTGTAAGGATCAACTTTTGGTTTTTTTATGCATGTATTGTGTTTTCTGTATGCATGAGAAGGAACTGGTTGGGCAAAAATCGTTGTTTTTGTGCAAATAGCGTGTCGAGCACTCGAGCGGACCTGGTTTCAGTGAAGTGCTCATTTTTCATCAAGAGATGATGAATGACACCTTCTTAGCCCTAGTTCCTATTGTGTGTGTGATACTAACCTTGCAGGTTGTCCTCTCCATGTGGCTCCACAAGTTTTTATTTTTGTCATTATTATTGATTATTTTGGGCAACTTGCAAAGGGCATCATGGTTTCCTTGGTTTCCCGCGAAAGGGCAAGGCATGATGGTTTCCCTAAAACCCTTTTATTTTCATTAATAGATTGCCATGTAAATCTCAATTTTTGAGATATAGGAATTTTATGTAATTTATATTATTTGTAAATTCCGGCGGCTTTCAAGACGATAGATGGTGACGTTGGACTCTTAACCAAGTAGTTTGGGATGACCAAAGAGTATGGAAGACCAAGAAGTCTAAGACATCTTTCCGCATTTGGCCATGTGGAGGAGAGGACTTACTAAAATTAGAATTTCTAATTTTGCATGGATACTTGTTTTATTTAGACTTTTTATATTTGCATGGTTGCTTACTTTATTTAGCACTTTTGTTTCTTTCCAAAATCTGATCCAAACACAACAGTTATAGCTCTAACCCCTCAGTATTAAACAATCCTAAATCCCATGTAATGAGTGCCTAACCCCAGAATTGCGTGAAATACAGTTTGGAACCATTATTTTCTTAGAGCCGCATAAAACGTGATTTCATATGAAAATTGCCCTCAAACTGCCTGAAGCACGGGTCTTGGTCTTAAACAATCCTAAATCCCATTTAGAGCGCTTCAAACCCTATAATCGCCTGAAACTAACTTTAAAACAGAGAAGTATCTTTGAATATACTAAAATGTGTATTTTAATTAGAAAAGGCTAAGAATCCCACGTGATAAGTTCTTATGCCCGAATTTACCTAAATCTCGATTTAAAAGGAAAAAAATGGCCTAGAATTTTCTAGAGCGCATCTGTCAATCATGAATTGCGTGAAATGTGATTTAGTGCCAATATTTTTCCAGAGTCGTTTAGAATCCCCTACTACCGGCCCGTAGCACGGGTTTTAGCCTTAAACAACCCTTAATCCCATGTTATGTGTTTCTGACCCTACTATTGCCTGTGAAATCTATTTTAAATAGGAAAGTATCTCATAATACCCTAAAATGCGGATATGAGTATAGAATTACTCCAAACGCATTTCAAAGGAAAAGCCTAGACCAGAATACCTTGAAATGCCCTAAACCCCCAGTATGTGTTTTTATAAAAATATAGGCTATTAATAACACGAAATATGTTTGTCAGTTAGAAATGTGACAGAATCCCATGAGATTAGTTATTTAGTCCTAACTTGTTTGAAACACAATTTAAAGTAAAAAGATATCACCGAATTTTTTGAGGCGAGTCTTTCAACTGTGAATTTTGTGAAACGAGGTTTAAGACATACATTTTCTCTGAGACGCCTACAATCCCAAAAGAACTGTTTAAAGCATGGGTTTTCAGTCCTTATTAGTCCTGAATTTCCTATAATGCGTTCCAAACTCCATAAACACTTTTGAAGCAAAATGTGTCTCACATTAGTATAAAAAATTCTTATTTTAGCCCAAAATCGTATGAGATGCATTTCAAAGAAAAAGACTAGGCCATAATACTATAAAATGCCGTAGAATCATTGATCACGCGTTTTTATCGTGTTATAGGCTATAGATTTGCATGAAATAAGGCTTTAATTCTAAAGAATTTTTTAGAGCACGTCCTTCAACTGTGTATCGCGTGAAATTCAGTTTATAGATAACATTTTTCTAGAGCTGAATAGAATTTAATTTTATATGAAAATGGCCATCGAATTGCCTCAATCACGAATTTTGGTCTTAAACAACCCTAAATCCCATTTAAAGTGTTTTAAATCCAACAATCGCCTGAAACCAATTTCAATATAGAAAAGTATCTATCGACATCTAAAATGCATGTTTCAGCATAAAATTGCATGAAATGCATTACAAAGCCAAAGACTTGACCAGGATGCTCTAAAATGTCCTAGAATCATCTGGCACGTGTTTTTCAATAGTTACACGCTATTGATGAAACGAAATATGTTGTTCGTCCTTTAGAAAAGAGATTGAATATAGTTTTAAAATATCTTTAAACATGTTTTACAGTAAAATGATATTAGAAAATTTTTTAAAGTGCGTCATTCAACCGTGAATTACATGAAATGAGGCTTACCCCCTACATTTCGGTAGAGACGACTAGGAAATCCCCTTTGAACTGCTCGAAGAACGTGATTTTATATGAAAATAGCCCTCAAGCTGCCGGAAGCACACATTTCGTTCTTAAACAACCCTAAATTCGATTTAAAGCGTTTCAATCTCTACAATCGCCTGAAACTAATTTTAAAATGAAAAAGTATCTAACGATATCTAAAAATGCGTGTTTTAACATAGAATTGCATGAAACGCATTACAAAGCAAAAGACTTGACCAGGATATCCTAAAATATCTTAAAATTATCCAGCACGCGGTTTTCTATAGTTACAGCCTATTGACTGTTATAAATGGTTTTGAATCCCACGATATTAGTTATTAAGTCATAAATTTCCTTAAACATGTTTTACAGTGAAATGATATCATAAAATTTTCTAGAGCGCGTCATTCAACCGTGAATTGCGTGAAATGAGATTTACCCCTGACATGTTCGTAAGACTTCTCGGAAATCCCCTTTGAACTGCTCGAAGCACGGGGTTCAGTCTTAAACAACCCCGATCCCCTGCAACACATTCCTAACTCTAGAGTCACGCGAAACCCGTTTGAAAGCAAAACATTTCTTAGAATATCCGAAAATACATATTTCAGCCAAAAATCATAAAAAATGAAAATCAAAGTAAAAGACTAAACCATTATTTCCTGACATGCCTTAGAATCACTCTATATGCATTTTCATTGAAATATACACTATTGATTGCATCAAATACGGTTTGGAGTCAGAAATCGCTTTGAATTCGACGAGAATACTTCTTAATCCCAAATTTATGTGAAACTCATTTTAAAGGAAAAAAAATATCCTCGAATTTTCTAAAGCGCGGCTTTCAACCGTAAATTGCATGAAACACGATTTGGACTCAACATTTTTCAAAAGCTGTATAGGACGCGATTTTATATTAAAATAGCCCTCGAAGTGCCCGAAACACGCGTTTCAGACTTAAACTACTCTAAATCCCATGTTAAGCGTTCTTAACCTTAAACTCGCTTGAAGCCCATTTTAAAGAGAAATGTATCTCTAGATATATCAAATTCTGTATTTCAATTGGAAACGGATCAAAACTACGTGAAATGCGATTTAGAGCCAACATTTTCCTAGAGCTGCCTAGATTACTATAATACTAACTGTCCAAAGGATGAGTTTCAGTCTTAAACCACCCTTAATCCCATGTAATGCGTTTCGAATCTTATTATCACATGTGAAACTCATTTTAAATAGGAAAGTATCTGGGAATATCTTAAAATTCGTATTTCAACATAAAATCGCGCGAATGCAATGTAATGCAAAAGACTAGTCCAAGATACCCTAAAACGTCGTAGAATCATTAAGTATGCATTTTTATTGAAATACAGGCTATTGATTGCACAAAATAAGGTGTTTGTCAGCCAGAAATGGCCTTGAATACCATTAGATTAATTCTTATACCATAATTTGCCTGAAATCCGTTTTGAAGTAAAAAGATAACAACGAATTTTCTAGAGCGCGTCTTTCAGCCGTGAACTAACGCGGTTTACACCCAACATTTTTCTAGACCTGCTTATAATCCCTACAACTGCCCGAAGTACGGCTTTTGGTCTTATACGCCACTTAATCCCCTATAATGCGTTCCTACCCTTGAATCGTGTGAAACACATTTTAAAGAAAATGGTATTTAAGAATATCCTAAAACTCGTATTTAAGCATATAATCGTATGAAACACATTTCAAAATAAAATTTTAGACAATTAAACCCTCAAGTGCTCTGAAATCATCTAGCATGCTATTTCATCCAAATATTGTTTATTGATTACATCAAAAATGGGTTAGAACCCCACGAGATTAGTTATTAAGCCCAGATTTGCTCGAACCACGCTTTAAACTAAAAAGATAATCAAGAATCTTCTACAACGCGTCTTTTAACTGTGTTTCGCGTGAAATGCAGTTTCAAGACAATAATTTCCTAGAGCCGAATAGAACGTGATTTTATATGAAAATAGCCCTCGAACTGCTTGAAGCACGCATTTTGGTTTTTAACAACTCTAAATCTGATTTAAAGCGTTTCAAACCCTACAATCGCCTCAAATCAATTTTAAAATAAAAAAGTATCTAACGATATCTAAAGATGCATGTTTTAGGATAGAATCGCATGAAATGCATTACAAAGCAAATGACTTGACTAGGTTACCCTAAAATGTCCTAGAATCATCCAGCACGCGGTTTTCTATAGTTACAGGTTATTGACCGCACGAAATTTTCAAGGGCGCATCTTTCAACCGTGAAGTGCGTGAAACGCGGTTTACCCCAAATATTTTCGCAAAGACGGCTAGGAAATTCCCCTTTGAATTGCATGAAGCACGCGTTTCGGTCTTAAACAAGCCCGATCCTCTGTAACACGTTCCTAACTCTAGAGTCATGCGAAACCCATTTGAAAGCAAAACGTATATTAGAATATCCTAAAATGCTAATCAAAGTAAAAGACTAAACCATTATTCCCTAACATGCCCTAGAATCACCCACTATGCATTTTCATTGAAATATACGCTATTGATTGCTTCAAACATGGTTTGTAGTCAGAAACCGCTCTGAATCTCACGTAAAATACTTTTTAATCCCCAATTTTCGGGAATCTCGTTTGAAAGGAAAAAAGATCTCAAAATTTTCTAAAGCGCGTCTTTCAACATCAAATTACGTGAAACGCAATTTGGAATCAACATTTTCCTAGAGCTGCATAGGACGCGATTTCATATTAAAATAGCCCTCGAACTACCCGAAACATGCGTTTCGGACTTAAACTACCCTAAATCCCTTGTTAAGGGTTCCTAACCCCAGACTTGCTTAAAGCTCATTTTAAAGAGCAAAGTATCTCTAGATATACCAAATTCTGTATTTTAGTTAGAAACAGGTTAAAACTGCGTGAAATGTGATTTAGAGCCAACATTTTTCCAGAGCTGTCTAGAATACTTTTCTACTGCCGGCCTGAAGCACGAGCTTGTGAAGCCCACTTTAAATAGGAAAGTCTCTCAGAATATCTTAAAATGCGTTATTTCAACATAGAATCGTGCGAATTCATTTCAATGCAAAATACTAATCCAAAATACCCTAAAATGCCGTAGACTCATTAAATACGCATTTATTGAAATACAGGCTATTGATTGCACAAAATAAGTTGTTTGTCGGCCAAAACAGCCTTGAATACCATTATATTATTTCTTATGCCCTAATTTACCCGAAATCCATTTTAAAGTAAAAAGATTACAACGAATTTTGTAGAGCGCGTTTTATAGCTGTGAACTACATAAAACACGGTTTACTTCCAACATTTTCCTAGACCTGCCTAGAATCCCCTATGAACTGCCCGAAGCATGGCTTTCGGTCTTATACAACCTTTAATCCCCTATAATGCGTTCCTACTCTAGAATCACATGAAACGCATTTTTAAAAAAAGTGTATCTCGGGATATCCTAAAACTCGTATTTGAAAGTCCAAGAGTGAAATCTAGGGGGGGGGGGGGGGGTGTGAATAGGGTGAGCCACGAAAAACTAGACCAATTAAAACTTTTTAACTTTTAAGTCACTTATGCTTTGAGAAGGATTAATTTTCATGTGTAGTGAAGCAATCTCTAAGATAAGCGTGCCAAAGAAAACTAACAACTATAATCTTGATAGAGTCAAACATAAAAACATTATCCATGAAAAGAAAGATGAAAGATCAACCATCATGACACAAACATTTATAGTGGTTCGGCCAACATGCCTACATCCACTCCCGGTAACCCTACCGGATTTCACTATCTTAAATGAAGGTTTAGGATCACCTCAAACCTTACAAATACATCACTTATGCTTTTCAAGGCTAAGCAATAACCTATACACAATGCTTTTCTTAGGTTAAGCAATAACCTTTACAAGATGTTTTTCTCTTAAATAAAATGCCTATAGATGCATGGATAAGAGAACAATGAAGTACAATTTAATACCTCTAAAAAGGTTGAATAGAAAGTGGAAACTTAACTTCTAGAAGCATGCATATGAATGACAAAGTCTATGAATAATGCATGAACTAGAAATCACTCTATCTCTTTTTGAAAGATGAAACTATAATTGATGCAAAGATGATAAACATAAGTATGAGAAAGAGTTGTTTTTACAAACACTTGGTTTTCCAAAAGATCAAACTTGAATGATGAACAATCTTAAGATTAACAAGTTAGTGTTGAAAACATGGATTCATAACTCAAGTGAAATGTAAATCATATGTATATTTGATAAAGTTAAACCATTTCAAAGTTCAAGGCATATTATGAAACACAACATCTCAAGAAGAAGGCCAACTATTTGATCATGCTTGAAAAGAAAACAAAGATTTAAAAACAAAGCATGGAATTAATCTTGGGATAAAGAAATCACACCCATTTGAAGATCAAAGGTTGAATCAATGGATTGACTTCATAATCCCTTCACTAATCCTCCTAAAAGTTGTCCTTTCTTGTCTTTAAAGATTCCTCAAAAGTTCAGCACTTTTTACAAAATAAAAAGCCACTTTTTATAGAGAAAAAGTTCTCAACGGCTAGTGCCCGGTCGACCTGGTACAGGGCCGGGTCGACCGGGTGCTCAACGGTCCTAAAAATGCCCGTTGGAGAGGCTAACGGCCACAAAACCCCGGTCGACCCACAGTGTGCCCGGTTGACCGGGTCCCTTGGCCCGGTCGACCGGCCACACAGGCAGGTCGACCTGGGGACAGCCCATCAAAATAGAATTTTTTAGGAAGATGAAAATGAGAGGGCTTCTTTCCAGGGGACTTTGAGGCACAATGAACAAGCTTGGGAAAATGACTTAAAAAGGATGAAAATAGAATTTTAAAGCCATGAAACTTTCAAACCAAAATATGGATTTAAAGAGAAAACAATTTGAAAGCTTGAAATGATTTTTGAACTCAAGGAAAGAACATATTGAGATTTTAAAAACTTGAACTAAAAACTTCATGAACTTTAATATAATTAAGATTAGAAAACCATGCATATCATTAAATAAAAACAAAGATTATGAAAGAGAAATATGCATGAAGATCCTAAGATGAAGAACATGAATGAATGAGAGGACAAGCTATGAAATTGAATGCATCCTATCAAATTGCAACAAAATAAAAACTCTAACAATCTCCCCCTTTGCAATTTGATGGCAATTCTAGAAGCTTGAACTCTCTCTCTATCTCTTCCGAACCTTGAACAACAACTTCTTTGGATATTTAAGGAGCTTTGGATGAACGGGAGCATTTGGATATTAAGGAGCTTTGGATTTTCCTTGCGAGAGCAAAACGAAGGTAAAGCTTCTCCCCCTCAACTAGATAAACCTTGAATCGTCTCCCCCTCAATTGGAGACCACATGATATTTCTCTCTCCCCCTTTGACATCTAATTGCAAAGGAGCCTGCCCAGCAACGAGAAAACACACAACATTGTTAGTAGCACCTGTTTATAAGAGATATAGTAAAAATAAAGTGTAGTAACAGGTGATTAGCCAACAAACATTTAGAATTCAGGGCAAGGGCCAATGCCCAATTGATGTCTCAATTTTATGAACCGATCATTTCCAAGGGGTTTAGTAAATAAGTCAGCCAATTGGGAATCTGTTGGAACAAAGATTAACTCAATAGTGCCTTGATCAGCATGATCGCGCAAGAAATGATAGCGAATGTCAATGTGTTTAGTGCGAGAATGCTGAACCGGGTTTTTAGAAATACTAATGGCACTAGAGTTGTCACACATGATAGGCATACATTGTTGTGGAACATTATAATCTAACAGAGTTTGTTTCATCCACAACAATTGAACACAACAACTACCTGCTGCAATATATTCAGCTTCGGCAGTAGACAAGGATACAGAATTTTGCTTTTTGCTATACCAAGCTACTAAGCAGTTCCCTATGAAATAGCAGCAGCCACTAGTGCTCTTCGTATCATCTATTGATCCTGCCAAATTTGCATCACTGTATCCAATCAATTGTAATGAGGAGTCACAAGGATACCAGATGCCATAATGAGATGTCCCATTGATATATTTGATAATACGTTTGACAGCTTTAAGATGGGACTCACGAGGATCTGATTGATACCTAGCACAAATTCCAACACTAAAGGATAGATCCGGTCTGCTAGCTGTAAGGTAGAGGAGGCTACCTATCATACTTCTGTAGAGTTTTTGGTCTACCTTTTTACCATGGGGGTCACTAGAAAGTTTTGTAGTAGATCCCATGGGATTGTAGTTAATTTTAGAGTTTTCTAGACCAAACTTCTTAACAATTTCTAGAGCAAATTTGGGCTGACTAAGAAAAATTCCTTTCTTGGTTTGGTTAACTTGAAGACCAAGGAAAAATTGCAGGGGACCGACCAGACTCATCTCAAAAGTGGAACTCATTAAAACTGAAAATTCTTGAGCAAGATTCTCTAAAGTGGATCCAAAAACTATATATCATCAACGTAAATTTTAACAACAAGAATGTCTTGATCAATTTTGTTGATAAATAGGGTCTTGTCAACTTTCCCACAATCAAAGTTGTTTTCGAGCAAATGGTTTGTGAGTTTTTCATACCAAGCCCTAGGAGCTTGTTTTAATCCATAGAGAGCTTTCTTAAGTTTGTAAACATATTCAGGGTGATGAGGATCTTGAAAGCCCTCTGGTTGGGTAACATAAACATCTTCCTCAATTTCTCCATTTAAGAAAGCACTTTTAACATCCATCTAGAATAATTTGATTCTCATGCTACTAGCATACCCCAATAAAATTCGTATGGATTCTAAACGAGCTACCGGAGCAAAGGTTTCTTCAAAATCAATTCCTTCTATTTGAGCATAACCTTTTGCTACAAGTCTTGCCTTGTTCCTCACAACATTGCCAGATTCATCTGATTTGTTCTTATAAATCCACTTTGTACCAATAGGATTTTTCTCGGTGGGTAAAGGGACAAGATCCCAAAAACATCGTTCTTCTTAAATTGATTCAATTCTTCTCGCATGGCTTCCATCCATTCAGATTTAGATTCAGCCTCAGAAAAGTTGTTGGGCTCGATTTGAGAGACAAAAGAGTAATGAGCACAAAGATTTTGAACTTGTTTCCGGGTCATAACCCCTCTGTCGATATCTCCAATAATATTATCCAATGTGTGATTTTTCATTAATTTGGTTGAAGTAATGGCTTTGGATGGACTGATATCATTACTATCTTGTGGAATAGGTTGTTCATTATCAGTGTCAGCTTCATCATCATCTTGTAGAATTCTTCCGTCTTGATTTACATCATCAATAACAACATGAGCTGATTCCATTATGGTCATGGTTCTATGATTGAAAACTCGATATACCTTGCTTCTTTCAGAGTATCCTAGAAAAATTCCTTCATCAGATTTAGGCTCAAATTTCTCCAACTGCTCCCTATCTCTTAGAATGTAACATTTACTTCCAAAAACTTTCAAATACCCCAAATTATGTTTTCTGTCAAAGTAAAGTTCATAAGGGGTTTTGTTGGTATTCTTAGTTAGATAAACTCTGTTTATAAGATAACAAGCAGTATTCACAGCTTCAGCCCAGAGATTACGAGAGAGATTCTTTTCATTAAGCATGGTCCGAGCCATCTCTTGAATTACTCTATTTCTTCTTTCAGCTACTCCATTTTGTTGAGGAGTTTTGGGAGCAGAGTATTGATGATTAATTCCATGACTCTCACAAAATTTAGCAAATTTTTCATTTTCAAATTCTCCCCCATGATCACTTCTAATCTTTCGAATTTTACAATCTTTTTCCACTTGTATTTTACTGCAAATTCTTATGATGTTGTCTACAGCGTCCGATTTAGCATGAAGAAAAGCAATCCATCCAAAACGAGAATAATCGTCTACCATAACCAAAATAAATTTCTTTCCCCCAATACTTTGGACAGGTGCAGGACCAATCAAGTCCATGTGGATTAGTTCAAGAGGACGAGAAGACGATATATCCTTTAAACCTTTAAAACTCTTCTTGATTTGTTTGTCCAATTGACAAGCCTTACAGATTTCAGATTTAACATCACTCAGTTTTGGAATCCCTCTTACAATTTCATTTTTAGACAACATTTTCATCAATTTGAAATTTATATGTCCCATCCTTTGGTGCCATAAGTAATTTTCTTGATCTTTAGTTATCAAGCACCTAGACTCATTATCATCAGATTCTTCTATAATGTAGATATTTCCTTTTGTCCTTGATCCAGTAAGAATAACTTGATTGGTTTTATCATTTACCACTTTGCATGATTGACTGTCAAAGACTACCTTGTTCCCTTTATCACACAGTTGACTTATGCTAAGAAGATTATGCTTCGATCCTTCCACAAGAAATACATCATTTAAGGTTGGTATTTGATCTCCTTTCACACTTCCTTTTCCAATGATTTGAGCTTTGCTATTGTCACCAAAAGATACGTTTCCTCCATCATATTCCACTATCGAGCTGAATCTAGATCGGTCTCCTGTCATGTGTTTAGAACAACCACTATCTAAGAACCAAGTAGGGTTTTCTTTAGCTTTCAAAGCGGTTTGAACTAAGAGACTCTCAACATGTGTTTCTTTCATAGTCCAACTAGATAAAAAAGATTTAGAGGGAATGGTCTTGGGGACAAACTTGAAAAGGATTCTAGAGGGATTTTTGAGAGACAGTCTAATTTTGTATGGGCAATTAGGAACTAAATGACCACTACGATTGCAAAAATGACAAGTCCATCTAGAAGTATAGTTTCTCTCAACAAGGGGTTTTTGGAAAGTCTTAGTAATGACTTGGAAACTATTTTTCTTGTTAGTAGAGGAACTTTCAAAACCTATCCCACTCTTATCACCATAAATTTTATGCATCCCTAACATTTGATAAAACTTATCATTTCCCAAGGTGAATTTATCAACAATGAATTTTCCTTTGTTAAGTTTCATTTGTAGAGAGTTAGTTTCAAGTTGACTAGATTCTAGCTTGGATTGTAAATTATGAATTTGTTTCTGAGCATGAGCTAGATTTTCATTTAGAGTGGTGAACTTGTGTTCTAAGTCAATCTTCTCATTGATTCTTAATTTCAATTCATCTTTTAAAACTTTTATCTCATTAACAAGCTTTTTGGATTCTTCTTTGATAATTTTGTTTTTCTTAAATAAGATTTCCCAATTTTCATACAGTTCATCATAAGCTTGTTGAATTTCAATATCTTGAACTTCATCATTTGTTTCTTCTTGTTCTAATGTGTCATCTATTAAAGTATTATGCTCATTGATATCTTCAATTGATGAAAGTAGAAGCCAATTAGGGAAATTTTCATTTTCATTATTTGGGGATTCATTGTTGTCACTATCTTCATCTTCTTCATCCCAAGTAATGTTTAAAGCTTTCTTTCATTTCTTATCTCCTTTTTCAAAATCTTTAGGGGTGGGGCAATTCTAAGCAATGTGTCCAAATCCTTTGCAATTGTAACATTGCACATTTCTTTTACTAAATGATTCTTTGGGATTTCTTTGGAATCTAGGACTTTTGCCTTCATCAGAATTTCTATTGTTCTTGTTGTTCCTAAAGAATCTTTTAAATTTAACAAATAAAGCATTATCCTCATCATCACTATCAACCTCACTTTCTTTTTCTTTTAATTGAGAGGAAAAAGCTATTCCTTTCTTTTTGTCTTGAGCTTCAAAGTCTAATTCATAAGTAAGGAGATTTCCTCTTAGTTCTTCAATTTTGATTTTGTCAACATCCTTGCTTTCCGTTATGGCTACAATCTTGGGTTTGAATCTTTTTGGGAGAGATCTTAAAATCTTTCTAACAGCTTTAGATTCATCCATTTTTTCTCCTAAGCCTATAAGAGAGTTGACAATTTCCATAAATTTAGAGTAGAACTCATCAAATGTTTCTTCTTCAAGCATTTTAATGTCTTCTAATTTAGAGGTCAACATTTGAATTTTAGCTATCTTAACCTGATCTGTGCCTTCATGAGTGGTCTCTAGGGTATCCCACACTTCCTTAGCAGAGTTGCAATTTACTACTCTATTAAATTCTTCTTGAGATAGAGCACAATATAGAGAGTTTTTTGCCTTTGCATTTAAATTCGCTCTATCCTTCTCCCCTTGAGTTCAAGCATTTTTAGGTTTGATATTTATGGATATGACATTCCCCTCAGAGTCTTTTTCTGTGGTAGTAGGAGGATGATAGCCATCTTCTATGATATTCCACACATCTAAGCTTTGGGATTCTAAGAACACTTGCATTCTAATTTTCCAATAACGATAGTGTGCTCCATTAAACAAGGGAGGTCTATTAGTGGCATTACCTTCACCCAAATGAGTTTGCATCGTGGCAACCAAAAGAAAAAACTCTTACTAGGAATCTAACTCTAGGTGGATAAACCCAAACAAGAGCAACCTTGCTCTGATACCAATTGAAAGTCCAAGAGCGAAACCAAAACCTAGAGGGGGGGGGGGTGAATAGGGCGAGCCACGAAAAACTAGACCAATTAAAAACTTTTTAACTTTTAAGTCACTTATGCTTTGAGAAGGATTAATTTTCATGTGTAGTGAAGCAATCTCTAAGATAAGCATGCCAAAGAAAACTAACAACTACAATCTTGATAGAGTCAAACATAAAAACATTATCCATGAAAAGAAAGATGAAAGATCAACCATCATGACACAAACATTTATAGTGGTTCGGCCAACATGCCTACATCCACTCCCGGTAACCCTACCGGATTTCACTATCTTAAATGAAGGTTTAGGATCACCTCAAACCTTACAAATACATCACTTATGCTTTTCAAGGCTAAGCAATAACCTATACATAATGCTTTTCTTAGGTTAAGCAATAACCTTTACAAGATGTTTTTCTCTTAAATAAAATGCCTATAGATGCATGGATAAGAGAACAATGAAGTACAATTTAATACCTCTAAAAAGGTTGAATAGAAAGTGGAAACTTAACTTCTAGAAGCATGCATATGAATGACAAAGTCTATGAATAATGCATGAACTAGAAATCACTCTATCTCTTTTTGAAAGATGAAACTATAATTGATGCAAAGATGATAAACATAAGTATGAGAAAGAGTTGTTTTACAAACACTTGGTTTTCCAAAAGATCAAACTTGAATGATGAACAATCTTAAGATTAACAAGTTAGTTTTGAAAACATGGATTCATAACTCAAGTGAAATGTAAATCGTATGTATATTTCATAAAGTTAAACCATTTCAAAGTTCAAGGCATATTATGAAACACAACATCTCAAGAAGAAGGCCAACTATTTGATCATGCTTGAAAAGAAAACAAAGTTTTAAAAACAAAGTATGGAATTAATCTTGGGATAAAGAAAGCACACCCATTTGAAGTTCAAAGGTTGAATCAATGGATTGGCTTCATAATCCCTTCACTAATCCTCCTAAAAGTTGTCCTTTCTTGTCCTTAAAGATTCCTCAAAAGTTCAGCACTTTTTACAAAACAAAAAGCCGCTTTTTATAGAGAAAAAGTTCCCAACGGCTAGTGCCCGGTCGACCTGGTACAGGGCCGGGTCGACCGGGTGCTCAACGGTCCTAAAAATGCCCGTTGGAGAGGCTAACGGCCACAAAACCCCGGTCGACCTGCAGTGTGCCCGGTCGACCGGGTCCCTTGGCTCGGTCAACCGGCCACACAGGCAGGTCGACCTGGGGACAGCCCATCAAAACAGAATTTTTTAGGAAGATGAAAATGAGAGGGTTTCTTTCCAGGGGACTTTGAGGCACAATGAACAAGCTTGGGAAAATGACTTAAAAAGGATCAAAATAGAATTTTAAAGCCATGGAACTTTCAAACCAAAATATGGATTTAAAGAGAAAACAATTTGGAAGCTTGAAATGATTTTTGAACTCAAGGAAAGAACATATTGAGATTTTAAAAACTTGAACTAAAAAATTCATGAACTTTAATATAATTAAGATTAGAAAACCATGCATATCATTAAATAAAAACAAAGATTATGAAAGAGAAATATGCATGAAGATCCTAAGATGAAGAACATGAATGAATGAGAGGACAAGCTATGAAATTGAATGCATCCTATCAAATTGCAACAAAATAAAAACTCTAACAGTATTTAAGCATATAATCGTATGAAATACATTTTAGAGTAAAATTTTAGACCATTAAACCCTTAAGTGCTCTAGAATCATCTGGCACGCTATTTTATCCAGATATTGGCTATTGATTGCACAAAAAATGGCTAAGAACCCCATGAGATTATTTATAAAGCTTGATTTTGTTATAATACCCAAAAATATTTTAGAATCATTCAACACGTGGTTTTATGTAGTTACAGGCTATTGACCGCAAGAAATATGTTGTTTGTTCGCTAGAAACGGGCTTGAATCCCCTGAGATTAGTTAAAATTTTAGACTATTAAACCCTTAAGTGCTCTAGAATCATCTAGCACGCTATTTTATCAAGATACTGGCTATTGATTGCACCCAAAATGACTTAGAACCCCACGAGATTAGTTATTAAGCTTGGTTTAGTTATAATACCCAAAAATGTCTTAGAATCATTCAGCACACGGTTTTTTGTAGTTACAGGCTATTAACCGCAAGAAATATGTTGTTTGTCCGCTATAAACGAGCTTGAATCCAAGGATATTAGTTATTAACTCCTAAATGTCCTTAAACATGTTTTTACAGTAAAACGATATCAAAAAATTTCCTAGGGCGCCTTTCAACTGTGAAGTACGTGAAATGCGGTTTACCCCAACTATTTTCGCAGAGTTGGCTAGGAAATCACCTTTGAACTGCCTGAAGCACATGTTTCTGTCTAAAACAACCATGATCCTCTACAGCACGTTCCTAACCTTAGAATCACGCGAAACCCATTTGAAAGAAAAAAGTATCTTAGAATATCTTAAAATGGATATTTCAACCAAGAATCGTAAAAAAAGCAATTTAAAGTAAAAGACTAAATCATAATTCCTCGACATGCCCTAAAAGCACTCAACATGTGTTTTCGTTGAAATATACACTATTGATTGCACCAAATACAATTTGCAGTCAGAAACCGCTCAGAATTCCATAAGATTACTTTTTAGGCCCTAATTTGCATGAAACTCCTTTTAAAAGAAAAAGATATCCCATAATTTTCTAGAGCGCGTCTTTCAGCCGCGAGTTGCTTGAAACGCGGCTTGGAATCAATATTTTCCTACAGCCTCATATGACGCGATTTCATATTAAAATAGCCCTCGAACTACGTTTCGGACTTAAACTACCATAAACCCCATGTTAATCGTTCCTAACCCTAGACTCGCTTTTAGCCCATTTTAAATTGGAAAAGTATCTCTGAATATACCAAAATCTGTATTATAGTTAGCAACGGATCAATACAGCCCATTCCTAACCGAAGTATGGTTTTCAGTCTTAAACAACCCTTATCTCATGTAATGCGTTTCTAACCCTGGTATTGCCTGTGAAACTCATTTTAAATAGGAAAGTATCTTAGAATATCTTAAAATGTGTATTTCAACATAGAATCGCGCGAATGCATTTCAATGCAAAATACTAGTCCAGAATAACCTAAAATGCCTTAGAATCATTCAATACGCATTTTTATTTAAATATAGGCTATTGATTGCACAAAATAAGTTGTTTGTCAACCAAAACCGGTTTTGAATACCATTAGATTAGTTCTTATTCCCTAGTTTACCTAAAATCCATTTTAAAGTAAAAAGATAACGACGGATTTTGTAGACCATGTCTTTCGGCCGTGAAACGCGATTTCCACCCAAGATTTTCCCAAACCGGCTTAGAATCTTGTACGAACTGTCCGAAGCACGGCTTTCGGTCTTATACAACCCTTAATCCCCTATAATGTGTTCGTACCCTAAAATCGTGTGAATCACATTTTAAAGAAAAACGTATCTCGGGTTAAACTCGTATTTCTGCATATAACCGTATAAACATATTTCAGTGTAAAATTTTAGCTCATTAAACCTTTAAATGCTCTGGATTCATCTACCACGCTTTTTTATCCAATTATTGGCTATTGATTGCATAGAAAATGGCTTAGAACCCAACGACATTAGTTATTAAGCATGGATTTTTCCGACGTACATTTTAATATAAAAAGATATTAAAGAATTTCTAGCACGCATTTTTCACCCGTGAATCGCGTGAAATGCAGTTTACAGACAACATTTTCCTAGAGCCGAATAGAACGAGATTTTATTTGAAAATAGGCCTCGAACTACTCGAAACACGCATTTCGGTCTTAAACAACCCTAAATCTGATTTAAAGCGTTTCAAACCCTACAATTTCATGAAATCAATTTTAAAATAGAAAAGTATCTAACGATATCTAAAATGCGTGTTTCAGCATAACATCGCATGAAACGCATTTCAAAGCAAATGACTTGACCAGGATACCCTAAAATGTCATAGAATCATCCAGCACGCGGCTTTATCTGGTTACAGGCTATTGACCACAAGAAATATGTTGTTTGTCCTTTAGAAACGAGCTTGAATCCCACGAGATTAGTTATTAACTCCTAAATTTCCATAAACATTTTTTTTTCAATAAGACAATATCAGAAAATTTTCTAAGGCGCGCCTTTCAACCGTGAAGTGTGTGAAATGCGGTTTACCCCAATCATTTTCGCAGAGACGGCTAGGAAATCCCCTTCGTACTGCTCGAAGCACGTGTTTCGGTCTTAAACAACCCCGATCTCATATAGTGCGTCTTAAACAACCTAGAGTCACGCGAAATCCATTTGAAAGAAAAACGTATCTTAGAATATCCTAAAATGCATATTTCAGTCAAGAAATCGTAACAAATGCAATTCAAAGTAAAAGAGTAAATCATAATTCCCCGACATGCACTAAAATCACCCAGCATGCGTTTTCGTCGAGATATACACTATTGATTGCACCAAGTACGGTTTGCAGTTAGAAACTGCTCAGAATCTCACAAGATTACTTCTGAAGCCCTATTTTACGTGAAACTCAATTTAAAGGAAAACATTTGCTCATAATTTTTTAGTGCGCGTCTTTCAATCTCGAATTGAGTGAAAAACGGTTTGGAGCCAACATTTTCCTATAGCCGCATGTGACGTGATTTCATATCAAAATTGCCCTCGAACTGCCCGAAGCACCGATCTTGGTCTTAAACAACCCTAAATCCCTTTTAAAGTGCTCCAAACCGTACAATCGCCTGAAACCAACTTTAAAATAGAGAAGTATCTCTGAATATAGTAAGACGTGCATTTCAGTTAGAAACGGCTCAGATATACCACGCGAATAGTTATTACACCCGGATTTAACGAAATCTTGGTTTAAAAGGAAAAATATATCGCAGAATTTTCTAGAGTGCATCTGTAAACTGTGAATTGCGTGAAATGTGATTTAGAGGCAACATTTTTCTAGAGGCATTTAGAATCCCCTACTACCGGCCCGAAGCACGAGTTTTAGTATTAAACTACCTTTAATCCGATGTTATGCGTTCCTGACCCAACTATCGCTTGTGAAATCCATTTTAAATAAGAAAGTATCTTAAAATTCACTAAAATGCATATTTCAACATAGAATTGCACGAATCGCATTTCAAAGCATGAGTTTTTATATAAATATTGGCTATTGATAATATGAAATATGTTTGTCTATTAGAAACGTGACGGAATCCACGAAATTAGTTATTAAGCCCAAATTTGCTTGAAACACGATTTAAAGTAAAAGGATATTATCGAATTTTCTAGGGCTAGTCTTTCATACGTGAATCTTGTGAAATGAGGTTTAAAACATACCTTTTCCCAGATACGCATACAATCCCAAAAAAACTGTCCGAAGCACGGGTTTTCAGTCCTAATTAGTCCTGAATCCCGTTTAATGTGTTCCTAATCTTAAAAACACGTAAAACTCCTTTTGAAGCGAAATGTATCTCACATTAGTAAAAAAAATGCATATTTTAGATGAGAATCGTATGAGATGCGTTTCAAAGAAAAAGACTATGCCATAATACTGTAAAATGCCGTAGAATGATCGATCACGCATTTTTATCGTATTATAGGCTATAGTTGCATGAAATTAGGCTTTAATCGCGAAACGACTCAAAACGCCCTAATTTGCCAGAAAATTGTTTTAATTGAAAAAAAAGGTCCTAGAATTTTTTAAAGTGCAACTCTAAATCCCATTTAAAGCGTTCTGAATCGTACAATCGACCGAAACAAATTTTAAAACAGAAAAGTATATCAAGATATCTAAAATGCATGTTTCAGCATAAAATCGCATGAAATGCATTACAAAGCAAAAGAATTGACAAGGATGCCCTAAATGTCCTAGGATCATCCAGCACGCGATTTGACTGCACGGAATATGTTGTTTGTCTGCTAGAAACGGGCTTGGATCCCACGAGTTTACTTATTAACTCTTAAATGTCCTTAAACATGTTTTACAGTAAAACGATATCAGAAAATTTCCTAGGGCGCGCCTTTCAACCGTGAAGTGCGTGAAACGCGGTTTACACCAAATATTTTCACAGAGACGGCTAGGAAAGCCCTATAGAACTGCCTGAAGCATGCGTTTCGGTCTTAAACAACCCCAATCATCTGTAACACGTTCTTAACCCTAGAGTCACGCGAAATCCATTTGAAGGAAAAACGTATCTTAAAATATCTTAGAATGCATATTTCAACCAAGGATTGTAAAAAATGCAATTTAAAGTAAAAGACTAAATCATAATTCCCCGACATACCCTAAAATCACCTAGCATGCGTTTTCGTCGAAATATACACTATTGATTGTAGCAAATACGGTTTGCAGTTAGAAACTGCTCAGAATCCTGTGAGATTTTTTCTTAGGCCCTAATTTGCATGAAACTCCTTTTAAAGGAAAAGGATATCCCACAATTTTCTTGAGCACGCCTTTCAACCGCGAGTCGCATGCAATGCGGTTTGGAATCAACATTTTCCTAGAGCCTCATATGACGCGATTTCATATTAAAATAGCCCTCGAACTGCGTTTAGGACTTAAACAACCCTAAATCCCATGTTAAGCGTTCCTAACCCTGGACTCACTTTCAGCCCATTTTAAGGAGAAGAGTATCTGAATATACCAAAATCTGTATTACTGCTAGAAATAAATCAATACGGCATAAAATGCGATTTAGAGCCAACATTTTCTCAAAGCTGTCTAGAATACTATTCTACTACCGGCCCAAAGCACGGGTTTCAGTCTTAAGTAACCCTTAATTTCATATAATGTGTTTCAAACCCTGGTATCGCCTGTGAAACTCATTTTAAATAGGAAAGTATTTTAGAATGTCTTAAAATGCGTATTTCAACATAAAATCACACGAATGCATTTTAATGCAAAATACTAGTCAAGAATAACCTAAAATGCCTTAGAATAATTCCGTACGCATTTTTATTGAAGTATAGGCTATTGATTGCACAAAATAAGTTGTTTGTCAGCTAGAAACGGCATTGAATACCATTGGATTAGTTCTGATTCCCTAATTTTCCTGAAATCAAATTTAATGTAAAAAGAGAACGACAGATTTTCTAGAGCGCGTCTTTTGGCTATGAACTGCGTGAAACACGATTTGCACCCAACATTTTCCCAGACCAGCCTAGAATCCCGTATGAACTGCCCAAAGCACAACTTTCAGTCTTATACAACCCTTAATCCCCTATAATGCTTTCATACCCTAGAATCGCTGAATCACATTTAAAAAAAAAAAAAAAACGGATCTCGGGATATGTTAAAACTCGTATTTCTGCATATAATCGTGTAAACATATTTCAGTGTAAAATTTTAGATCAATAAACCTTCAAATGCTCTGGATTCATCCACCATGCTTTTTCTTCCAAATATTGGCTATTGATTGCACAAGAAATGGTTCAGAACCCAATGAGATTAGTTATTAAGCATGGATTTGCCCGACACACATTTTAAACTAAAAAAGTATTAAAGAATTTCTAGCGCGCGTCTTTCACCCGTGAATAGCGTGAAATTCAGTTTACAGACAAGATTTTCCTGGAGCCAAATAGAACGAGATTTTATACGAAAATAGCACTCGAACTGCCCAAAATGCGCATTTCGGTCTTAAACAACCCTAAATCTGATTTAAAGTGTTTCAAACCTTGCAATTGCCTGAAATCAATTTTAAAATAGAAAAGTATCTAATGATATCTAAAATGCGTGTTTCAGCATAGCATCGCATGAAACGCATTACAAAGCGAAAGACCTAACCAGGATACCATAAAATGTCCTAGAATCATCCAGCACGCGGCTTTATCTGGTTACAGGCTATTGACCGTAAGAAATTTGTTATTTGTCCATCAGAAATGGGCTTAAATCCCACGAGATTAGTTATTTACATGTTTTTTACCGTATGACAATATCAGAAAATTTTATAGGGCATGCCTTTCAACCGTGAAGTGCGTGAAACGCAGTTTACCCTAATCAATTTCACAGAGAGGGCCAAGAAATCCCATTCGAACTGCTAGAAGCACGTGTTTCGGTCTTAAACAACCCTGATACCATACAGCGCGTCCCTAACCCTAGAGTCACGCGAAACTCATTTGAAAGAAAAGCGTATCTTAGAATATCTTAAAATGCATATTTCAACCAAGAATCGTAAAAAATGCAATTTAAATTAAAAAACTAAATCATAATTCCCCGACATGCCCTAAAATCACCCAGCATGCGTTTTCGTTGAAATATACGCTATTGATTGCATCAAATACGGTTCGCTGTCAGAAACCATTCAGAATCCCATGAGATTACTTCTTAGGCCTTAATTTGCATGAAACTCCTTTTAAAGGAAAAAGATATCCCACAATTTTCTAGAGTGCGTCTTTCAACCGCGAGTTGCGTGCAAATCGGTTTGGAATCAAAATTTTCCTAGAGCCTCTTATGACGCGATTTCATGTTAAAATAGCACTCCAACTGCCTGAAACATGCGTTCCGGATTTAAACTACCCTCAATCCCATGTTCAGCGTTCTTAACCCTAAACTCGCTTTCAGCCCATTTTAAAGTGAAAAGTATCTTAGAGTATACCAAAATCTGTATTACAGTTAGAAACGGATCAATGTTGAGTGAAATGGGATTTAGAGCCAGCATTTTCCCAAAGCTGTATAGAATACTACACTACGACCTGCCCGAAGCACGGGTTTCAATCTTAAACAACCCTTAATCTCATGTAATGCGTTTCTAACCTTAGTATCGCCTGTGAAACCCATTTTAAATAGAAAGTATCTCAGAATATCTTAAAATGCGTATTTCAACCTTAGAATCATTCAGTACGCATTTTTATTTAAATACAGGCTATTGATTGCACAAAATAAGTTGTTTGTCAGCCAAAAACAGCCTTGAATACGATTGGATTAGTTTTTATGCCTTAGTTTGCCTGAAATTCATTTTAAAGTAAAAAGATAACGATGGATTTTCTAGAGGGCGTCTTTTGGCCGTGAACTGCGTGAAACACGATTTACACCCAATATTTTTCCAGACCGGCCTAGAATCCCGTACGAACTGCCCGAAGCACGGCTTTTGGTCTTATATAACCCTTAATCCCCTATAATGCTTTCATACCCTAGAATTGTGTGAATCACATTTTAAAGAAAAACATTTCTCGAGATATGTTAAAACTTGTATTTCTGCATATAATCGTATAGACATATTTCAGTGTAAAATTTTAGACCATTAAACCATTAAATGCTCTGGATTCATCCACCACGCTTTTTCATCCAAATATTGGCTATTGATTGCAAAAAAATGGCTCAGAACCCCACGAGATTAGTTATTAAGCATGGATTTGCCAGACATACATTTTAAACTAAAAAGATATTAAAAAATTTCTAGCGCTCGTTTTTCACCCTTGAATTGCGTGAATTGTAGTTTACAGGCACCATTTTCCTAGACCTGAATAGGATGAGATTTTATATGAAAATAACCCTCGAACTGTCCGAAGCACGCATTTCTGTGTCTTAAACAATCCTAGATTTGATTTAAAGCATTTCAAACCCTACAATTGCCTAAAATCAATTTTAAAATAGTAAAGTATCTAACAATATCTAAAATCCGTGTTTCAGCATAGCATCACAAGAAACGCTTTACAAAGCAAAAGACTTGACCAGGATACCCTTAAATGTCCTAGAATCATCCAGCACGTGGCTTTATCTGGTTACATGCTATTGACCTCAAGAAATATGTTGTTTTTCCGTTAAAATCGGGCTTGAATCCCACGAGATTAGTTATTAACTTCTAAATTTTCTTAAACATTTTTTAAAGTAAGACAATATCAGAAAATTTTCTAGGCCGCGCCTTTCAACTGTACGGTGTGTGAAATGCGGTTTACCCCAATCATTTTCGCATAGACGGCTAGGAAATCTCCTTGGAACTGCTCGAAGCACATGTTTCGGTCTTAAACAAACCCAATCCCAAACAGCGCGTTCCTAACCCTAGAGTCACGCGAAACCCTTTTGAAAGAAAAATGTATCTTAGAATATCCTAAAATGCATATTTCAGCCAAGAATTGTGACAAATGCAATTCAAAGTAAAAGAGTAAACCATAATTCCATGACATACACTAGAATCACCTAGCATGTGTTTTCGTCGAAACATATGCTACTGATTGCACCAAGTACGGTTTGCAGTCAAAAACCACTCAGAATCCCACGAGATTACTTCTTAAGCCCGAATTTGCATGAAACTCGTTTTAAAGGAAAAGATATCCCAGAATTTTTCAGTGAGCGTATTTCAATCTCAAATTGCGTGAAATACCGTTTGGAGCCAACATTTTCCTAGAGTCACATGTGATGAGATTTCATATCAAAATTGCCCTCGAACTGCCCGAAGCACGGGTATTGGTCTTAGACAACCCTAAGTCCCATTTAAAGGGCTCCAAACCCTACAATTGCCTAAAACCAACTTTAAAGCAGAGAAGTATCTCTAAATTTAGTAAACTGTGCATTTCAGTTAAAAAAGGCTTAGAATACCATTCAATTAGTTATTACGCCCGAATTTACAAAAATCTCGATTTAAAAGGAAAAATATATTGCAGAATTTTCTAGAGCGCATCTTTCAACCGTGAATTGCATGAAATATGATTTAGAGCCAACATTTTTCTAGAGCTATTTAGAATCCCCTAATACCGGCCCGAAGCACGGCTTTTAGTATTAAACTACCCTTAATCCGATGTCATGTGTTCCTGACCTTACTATCTCTTGTAAAATCCATTTTAAATAGGAAAGTATCTCAGAATGCCCTAAAATGCGTATTTTAACAAAGAATTGCACAAAACACATTTTAAAGCAAAAGACTGGACCATAATACCCTGAAATGCCCTAAAATCCCCTAGCACGTGTTTTTATACAAATATAGGCTATTGATAACACGAAATATTTTTATCAGTTAGAAACGTAACAGAATCCATAAGATTAGTTAGTAAGCCCTAATTTTCTTGACACCAGATTTAAAGTAAAAAGATATTACCGAATTTTCTAGGGCGAGTCTTTCAACCATGAATCTCGTGAAATGAGGTTTAAAACATATCTTTTCCCAGATTCGCCTACAATCCCAAAAGAACTATCTGAAGCACGGGTTCTCAGTCCTAATTAGTCCTGAATTCCCTGCAAACACATGAACTCCTTTTGAAGCAAAATATATCTCACATTAGTAAAAAAATGCATATTTTAGCCCAGAATCGTATGAGATGCATTTCAAAGAAAAAGACTAGGCCTTAATACTGTAAAACGTTGAAGAAAAATCGATCATGCATTTTTATCGTATTATAGGCTATAGATTGCATGAAATAAGGCTTTAATCGCGAAACGGCTCAGAATCTTACGAGATTAGTTCTTAAGCCCTAATTTGCTCGAAACCTATTTTAATGGAAAAATGATGTCCTAGAATTTTAGAAAGTGCAATCCTAAATCTCATTTAAAGCGTTCTGAATCGTACAATCTACTGAAACCAATTTTAAAACATAAAAGTATATCAAGATATCTAGAATGCATGTTTCAGCATAAAATCGTATGAGATGCATTACAAAGCAAAAGAATTGACTAGGATACCCTAAAATGTCCTAGAATCATTCAGCAAGTGGCTTTATCTAGTTACAGGCTATTGACCTCACGGAATATGTTGTTTGTCCGCTAGAAATGAGATTGAATCCCACGAGATTAGTTATTAACACCTAAATGTCCTTAAACATGTTTTACGGTAAAATGAGATCAGAAAATTTCCTAGGGCGCGCCTTTGATCCGTAAAGTACGTGAAACGTGGTTTACCCAAGTATTTTCACCGAGACGGCTTGGAAATCCTCTTGGAACTGCCCGAAGCACGTGTTTTCGGTCTTAAACAACCCCAGTCCTCTACAACACGTTCCTAACCCTAGAGTCACGCGAAATCCATTTGAAGGAAAAACGTAACATAAAATATCTTAAAATGCATATTTCAACCAAGAATCGTGAAAAATGAAATTTAAAGTAAAAGACTAAATCATAATTCCCCGACATGCCCTAAAATCACCCTGCATGCGTTTTCGTCGAAATATACGCTATTGATTGTACCAAATACGGTTCGCAGTCAGAAACAACCGTGCTACAGACCCTGGCTTTGTGCCCGGGCTGTGGCACGGCTCCCCATGGGAGCCGTTGGATCCCATGCTCACGGCTCCCATGGGAGCCGTGCCAGATCCCGGGCACAAAAGCTATCCCTAGTTTGAGTCAGAAATCGCTTAGAATCCCAAGAGATTACTTCTTAGGCCCTAGTTTGCATGAAACTCCTTTTAATGGAAAAAGATATCCCACAATTTTCTAGAGCACGTCTTTCAACCGTGAGTTGCGTGAAATGCGGTTTGGAATCAACATTTTCCTAGAGCCTCATGTGACCCGATTTCATATTAAAATAGCCCTCGAATTGCGTTTTGGACTTAAACTACCCTCAATCCCATTGTCGGATGTGAATTTTGACCCCCCATGCACATGGCTTGGGAAATCTCCATTCACCTATATATGCTATTTATATCTTACATCGAAAATGAGGATTCCTACTATCCTCAAAATCGACAGATCACGATCGCCACATACGGTAATGGCCGTAACACCGTTCTTCGACGAAACTCGAAGAAATGTGGGGTGAAAATAAATGGGTGGGTTCTTCCTCTTGTCTAATGTGCTACCGACAACACACAACGGTTGTCTTGTCACATTGATTTGGATTTCTTTGGGTCTCTTTAATATAGGGTCAATTCAGGGCAATGAGTTAAAGTCCAGATAAAGGTTAATCCTCACACAGCTTAATCATAGTGCATCCAAGTAAAATAAAATAATTAAAATAAAGAAAATAAAAGGAGGAGGTGCCAAATATTTAAGAAGAGGATGGGCCCCGTTCCCGGGTACCCCCTTCAAATCCGTTGGCAAAATAGGGTTTAAAGGCTGACTTTTCAAACCAAAGTGATGATGCAAATGAGACTTTGACTTTTGATTTCTATGTTTTTCATGTGCGATACACGAGTGATAAGAGTGAGAGGCCGATGGGCCGTAATTGATTGGAGGTGGCTGATGGGTCATGATTGATTGAAGGTGGCCGATGGGCCGTGATTGTTTAAAAATGTGTGTGAAATCGCTCATCTAGTCTCGTCATTCTCATTTATTCAATTTTAAAAGTCAGTTCTTCATTCCCTTTTATCATTAAGTTCAATTAAATATCTGACACCTGAGGTGGAGGAAGAAATAAAGGAAAAATCTTTTTGGGTTTATTTTGTTTGTTTTATAGTTTTTATGGATTTTTGATATTGGGCTAGAAGGGCTTAACTAGGGGATTTTACTTGGATTTACGTGATTAATGTTTTTTTATTGATCATCGGATTAACCCGAACCTAAGGTCCTAGACCGTCCACATCAGCTCTCCCGGTCCCCCAATGGGGCCAGGAGAGGAGTGGAGCCTAATTAGTTGGAATTAAAGAAGGTAGTCTAGCCTGGTTAGGGGGAGACCTAGATCTGAGTCTGGGGTCTGACCTAATCAGTCTCAACTATTACTAAATTTCTAATTCCAATTAATTAATATTTTTGGGTTTTTAATATCTTTTACTTTGTTTTTGATCTTTTTTGTTTTTATTATTTTTATTTTGTTTTTGGTCTTGCTATCCAAAATTTCCAAAATTGATTTTCCTAATCCTAGTGAAAGGGGATGAGGAGAGAATGGCATAAATTATTAATTTTTATTTATTAATCTACCTAACTAATTTAGGATTTTCTAAATAAATTCCCTAATCCTTATGAAAGGGGAGGAGGAGAAAAAAGTAATTATTAAACGTAACCGAATTGTTTTAATTAATCTAATACTTAGAATTCTATTTTTTTTGTTTTTTCTCTTTTTCTTCTTTTTTTGTTGTTCTTTTTTTTTTTTTTGGTAATTATGCAGTGTTGGATTTTATCTAACAAAAAGAAATGAAAATGCAACTAAGTTATATGATGCATGGGCATCTTGGGTGCATGAGCATCTTGATATGCATGAACTAGGAATAATTTAAAACAAATGATAAAATTGAAAATTCATGAGACGCATAAATGAGAAATAAATTGAAACATATAATAATATATATGACTGACCTAGATGGATGAGCATATTTGATGCATGGGACATAATTTACGCATGAATAATGAGGCATAAGATAAATGGAGAATTAAGTCTAATAGAAAAAAAAAAAAAAAGAACATAATCTCAAATATGCATGTATGGGTTCGGTTTGGAAAAGTGGGCTCTAAAATGGGCTCGTGAAAGTGGGTCAGTCCGGGTAAGTGGGGTGTTGGTGGAGAAAGAAGAAGATGGAGAAAAAGAAGAAGAAGAAGAGAAGAAAGAAAAAGAGAGAAAGAAAACAAAGATGGCTCGGTGGGGGGTGTGTAGGCGGTGCAGGGAGATAGATGGGTGTGTGTGTGTGTGCAGCAGCAACGCTGCTATGCAAGGTGGTGAAGGTGTATGCTATTGTGAGGGTGAAGAGAGGGTGGAGAAGAAGATGTGCTATACAACAGGTGGGTGCAATGTAGGGAGGAAGAAGACACAGTAGAGCAAGGTGAGTGCAATGGCTGTGGCAGGAGGAGGAAGAGGAGAAAGACAGAAAAAGAAAAAAAAGAAGATGGAGGCGTGCAGGTGGGTAAGGGCGCAATGGGTGTCCATTGAAGAAGGAGGGAGAGAGAGAAGAGAAAGAAATAAGGGTTCCCAGTGCAGGGAAAGGGGAAGAAGAAGGGAGAGAGAAGGAAGAAAGAATGGGGGAGGTGTTGGTGTGGCAAATGCAATGCAACGAGAGGTGGGGAGGCTCCTACCTGGTTCGGAGTCCGGCGACGAGGAGGAGATGTGATCCGCACAAGGAAGACGATGGCGAAGAGAAGCTTTGTGCGTGGAGTGGCTTGTAGACGAGGAAGAAGTGGGCGACGATTTGGTTCCGGAGTCAGGTTGCGAGAAAGACGGCGAGGTATGATGCTGGGATGATGAGGTGAAGATGGAGGAGGGTGGAGATGGTGTGATGGAGGGGAGTGGAAGAAGAAAATAGGAAGGGAGGAAGAGAAGAGGGAGAGAGAGAGAGAGAGAGAGAGAGAGAGAGAGAGAGAGAGAGGGCAGGCGCAGGGGAAACGGAGAGGACGAGAGGGAGAAGTGGAGCAGGGGGGGAGTGAGAGGAGAGAAGAAGGAGGGCAGGCGCAGGGGAAACAGAGAGGATGAGAGGGAGAGGTGGAGCAGGGGGAGTGAGAGGAGAGAAAAGAGAGAGAGAGAGAGAGAGATCTGGGGGCGAGTGGGAGAGAGATAGGGCAAAGGGGCAAGAGAGGGAGGCGGAGTGGTGGGGAAAGGGAGATGGAGAAGAGAGAGGGCGGAACGAGAGATGGTGAGAGCAGAGAGGAAGAAGAGGAAGAAAGGAGGCAGAGGGAGAGGGGTGCAGGTGACAGAGAAGGGGAGGAAGTTGTACCTGGCGCAGGGGAAGGCGACGCTTGAGGTGGAGGAGGAAGATGGAGGCTGCTGCTACATCTGGTGGTGTTGCTATGTGCGAGCGTGCTGCTGCGGCGAGATCGGGCTTCCTTGGGGTGGCTACTGCGTGCGTCTGAAGGAGGGAGATAGGGGAAGATGGTGAGCGAGCCTGGGATGGAGATGAAGGACCTGCGTCTGCGATAGAGAGGGAAAGAGAGATATCAGGGGCGATGGAGAGATAAGGAGCAAGAGATAGAGACGAGTGAGAGTTCTAGCGGAAGAGGGAGTGGGAGAGAGAGATATCCGGGGTGAGGGGAGAGTCCAGATCTTTGTGGACTCTCTTCTCCCATGCATGTGATGGGCAAGGCAGGCAAGGTCGGGTCTGGGTAAAGTTCAGGTTGGGCTTCAGGTCTGATTCAGATTATATGGGTTTGGGCTTGGTTTTAATAGGTTGGATCGGGTCAGGTTCAGGTTCTGATTTGGCAGTTTTGGCTCGTGTTTGGACCAAAGGAATTGGTTCGGGCCCAGAAGGTGGGGTTTGATGGAGTTTGGTCGGGTTATCATCGTCAGGACCCAGGCTTCGTAGATTTTGATCCGCCTGCCGGATTTCGACGTTCTACACGTCGGCGAAAAGCTCTCGGTGTGTAGGTCACTATGAAACAATTTTTAGGGCGATCGGAGGTTTAGAAATGATGTGGTTTTTTTTATGCGGGTGCCTTTTGAGTGTGGGACCCACTGTTATGATTTTTCGATCCGCCCGTCGGATCTCGGAGTTTTACATATGGACGGAAAGCCGTAGACAAGCAAATTGCAATAAGCCTATTTCCAGGGTGATCCGGGGTCCAAAAATGATAGGTGACCTTTGACTTGGGACCTAATCATGACAACATTAAATAGGGTGGATTGAATTACCTCTCATAGGGTGCCAAAATGAGGTGCCTACACTACATAGCGTCGGAAAGCTATCGGAACGTAGATTCTTTTGGTCTATACATCATAGTGATTAGAGGTCTATACATCATAATGATTAGAGGTCGGGAAAAGGTAGGGATATCTTGATCAATGATCCCAACCTCCTAATTCATGCTAATCATATAATACTTAGGCAAATTAAGCATAATCTCTTTAGGAACAACCTGAGTGTGTTCTATGTAGTCTGGAAGGGGCTTGGATAGTATTGTATGAAAGTCCAAGAGCGAATCCTAGAGGGGGGGTGGGGGGGGGGTGAATAGGGTGAGCCAAAAATTACTAGACCAACAATTAAATCTTTTAACTTTGAAGTCACTTATGCTTTGAGAAAGATTAATTTTCTTGTGAAGAGAAGCAATCTCTAAGTTAAGCATGCACAAGAAAACTAACAACTACAATCTTGATAGTATCAAACATAAGAGCATCATCCATGAAAATAAAAACAAAAGATCAATCACCATGACACAAGCATTTATAGTGGTTCGGCCAACATGCCTACATCCACTCCCGGGCAACCCTACCGGATTTCACTAGCTCAAATTAAGGTTTAGGATCACCTCAAACCTTACAAATACATCACTTATGCTTTTCAAGGTTAAGCAATAACCTATACACAATGCTTTTCTTTAGGCTAAGCAATAACCTTTACAAGATAATTTTCTCTTAAATAAAATGCCTATAAATGCATGGATAAGAGAACAATGAAGTGCAATTTAATGCCTCTAAAAAGGCTGATTAGAAAGTGAAAACTTAACTTCTAGAAGCATGCATATGAATGACAAAGACTATGAATAATGCATATACTAGAAATCACTCTATCTCTTTTTAGAAAGATGAAACTTTAAATGATGCAAAGATGATAAACATATGTATGAGAGAGAGTTGTTTGACAGACACATGGTTTTTCCAAAAGATCAAACTTGAATGAAAAAGAACAATCTTAAGATTAACAAGTTAGATTGAAAGCAAGGATTCATAACTCATGTGAATGGTAAATCATATGTTGATTTCATAAAGCTAAAAACATTTCAAAGTTCAAAGCATGGTATGAAACACAACATCTCAAGAAGGAAGCCAACCATTTGATCATGCTTAAAAGAAAACAAAGATTTAGAAACAAAGCATGAAATTAATCTTGGGATAAAGAAAGCACACCCATTTGAAGATCAAAGGTTGAATCATTGGATTGGCTTCATAATCCCTTCACTAATTCTCCTAAAAAGTTGTCCTTTCTTGGCCTTGAAAATTCCCAAAAGTTCAGCCATTTTTTCCAAACAAAAAGCCACTTTTAATAGAGAAAAAGTTCCCAACGGCTAGTACCCGGTCGACCTGGTACAAGGCCGGGTCGACCGGGTGCTCAACGGTTCTAAAAATGCCCGTTGGAGAGGCTAACGGTCACAAATCCCCGGTCGAACCGGCAGTGTGCCCGGTCGACCGGGTCCCTTGGCTCGGTCGACCGGCCACACTGGCAGGTCAACCTGGAGCCAGCCCATAAAATCTGAATTTTCAGAAAGATGAAATTATGAGGGCTTCTTTCCAGGGGACTTTGAGGCACAAAAGCACAAGCTTGAGAAATGACTTCAAAAGGATGAAAACTGATTTTCAAAATACATGAAACTTTCAAACTAAAATATGGATTTAAAGAAGAGACTTTGAAAACTTGAAATGATTTTTGAACTCAAAGATAAAACATTTTGAGATTTTAAAATCTGAACTAAAAAACTTCGTGAACTTAAGATAATTAAGATTTGAAAACCATGCATATCATTTAATAAAAACAAAGATTATGAATGAGAAATATGCATGAAGATCCTAAGATTAAGAACATAAGAATTGAGAGGTCAAGTAATGAAAATGAATGCATCCTATCAAAATTACAACAAAATAAAAGCTCTACATTGTAGTTCGTTCTTTGTATGAGTAGTGAGTTGAACTAGAGATCTCGATGCGATTCGGCCTTTTCTATCACGAATTTCTAGAGACCGTCGAACTAAGTATAAACTTATCACAAGCATCTTCATCGTCATTAGTTAATCTTAATATGCCATTAATCATTCAATTATGGTGAAGTGGGCACCGTTATTTATGACAGGTGTTTAAAGCTATCATAGGGGCCCAAATGAGGTGTCAACCCATGTTAAGCGTCCTAATCCTAGACTCGCTTTCAGCCCATTTTAAAGAGAAAAGTATCTCTGAATATACCAAAAATCTATATTAAAGTTAGAAACGGATCAGTACTGCGTGAAATGCG
>QPKB01000236.1:0-53196 GCA_003546025.1 Camphora micrantha
GTGCTGTGTCTGTTAGATTGTATGGACTCAATCCATCATATGATTGTAATAAACTGATTAATTCTTTATTTATCAAATAATATCATGCTTTCCTTTAATGAGATGAATGGGGTTTTTATTACTTAATGCACATGACCAATACAAATGACATAAATGGTTCATGAGATGAACCGGGTCCCATTAGTATATTAGATGTGATATATGTGTATGGATGAGATCCACACACAGGAGAGACATTTGTCACAAATCTTATACTTAAACATCTTCACAACCGGTGATGAGACTGGGCATCTCATCTGATAAGGTTGCAGCGCTTTGATCACTATAAGATAGTGTGATTTGTCTCGATCATTAGAATGTAAGTTTCTGGATCACGGTGCTGGTACATTGGATGTATTGAAGGACCATGAGAAGCACCTTATGGAATACTGTCTCGAGTTTAAGGTTTGCTCTCATAATTCCCCTAACAATAGGCTCTCAATCCTGAGACATTGATGAACTCAGTTTCTATCTATTCATTTGCTTTGAGTCACCAATGAGTGAGGCCAACTGTAGGTCAACACCTCGATGTCTTGGGTACGTGGTAGTAAGACTGTGGGAACATCCAATGGTCAAGATGGAATCTATCTATATTATCCCCTTTGTGCCAATTAATGGATTTATCATTAGTAAGTGCGCACCCATCTCGATTAAGAGTTAATTGGATGGTACTGATGATCACTGTGATTAATTGGGGCTCAAGGATAATAAGATGTGGATTTAAATTGGTGGGACATTATTAGTCCAGTTAATCCATGGATATTGATAGAGGGGCTTAATTGTGATAATCGGGAAGTTTAGGGTCTTCATTGTAATTTATTCCTAAGACTGGAGTGCAATTGCATTTATATAGTGGTGTTATTTGCAATTAACTGTGGGCCCGGATTACACATGAGATGTGGGGTCACGTGTCCCAGTTGGAGCCAGCTTTCTATGGAATCCCTAGTGGTCCCCACGCTAGCCCAAGTTATTGGAAAGATACTTATCCTACTAGAACTCTAAGATGAAGGAATTAGGAAGTTATTATTTCTATTTGAAGTAGGACTTCTAATAGTGGAAATAGTAAGGTTACTATTTTGTGTATAAGTAAGACTTCTATTTCAATTAGTACAAGAGAAGGGGGTTGCTTAATGCTATAAAAGGAGAAACAAAGGGCTGGGATTTACATCCTTGGAATTCACGCCCAAAACCCCTTTGTGCAAGAGTTGCACATACTGCTCTTCTCCTTCTAGTTCTCTTCTAGTTTCCTTTAGAGCTTCTAGTTGTTTTTCTTTAGGAGATCCCACCCATCTCCTTTAGAGAAGAGATCTGATACGGGCCATAGCGTGGAAGGCTAAGAGGTCTTGGAGATCTAAAGTTGTTTTCTTCTCCATCAAAGTACAACCGGACAGCAAAGGTATAATCTGCTTCTCTAATCTTTTGTAGATTATTTTGCATGGTGCTGCTTGTAATATTGCTGTATATGGTATATGAGTATGAGGGATTGCATCCTGGATATGGTTGATGGCCTTATGGACGTTTGATCCCTGAGTCAAGAGGGTCAAAAGTTTTGAAATCACATCCACGAGGCCCACCTATTTCCAACAGTGTCAACAGCATTTTCTTGAACAACCTCTTGGTCTCCTTCATCATCAGACCAAGATCCCTGTGGTTGTAAAGGGTTATACCAGATCACCGGCATGAAGTGGGATTCGGGGATCCATTCCTCGTCGGAGAGGTATTCTCCTGTTTCGAGGGATTCCTCCCATTCATCGGTGTCACTGGCGGTGTCACTGGACTCGTACCCATCCATGGGGAATCCAATTACTGAATTGCAAGAGTATAATGCCCCCTGCATGTCTTCAGTCTTTAGTAGTAATGGCATGAAATCACGAAGGGTGAATTTCCTTGCCGGCCTCCAAGTCTCGGAAGGAGACTTTTCTGCTGTCCCTAGTGAAGGGGTAGGGGAAGTTTTTGTCTTTTCAGGAGCTTCTTGTTTTGGTTGAGCTTCCTCCTGCTGTTTAAGCTTGCGGAGTTGTCTCCTGGCTTGCCTTCGCTGTCGAGCGGTCGGCTTTGTTTTGACGATCTCCCAGTTTTCATCTTCCAGGAGATCGGGATGTACCCATATGGGTTGTCCATCTGGCGTTGGGCACGGACTAGCTCTTGGGATGTTTGAGCCATTTTTATCACCTTGAAGGAAGTAGTGACCTTCTTCTTTGGTGACTTTTGTGTTTGTCCATATGACACCATGTTGACGGAGGCAGACCCATAGTTTTTGTCAAAGGTGATGACTCCGTTTTTCCACATCTCGTTGATCTTTTCTCTCACAACGAAGCATTGGTTGAGAGTATGCGAGATCATCTGGTGGTATGGACAGTATCGGGGATCGTTGGCTTTGCCAACATCTCTTGGTCTTTTGGGTTCAGGCAGGGTGAGCTTCCCGTTTGCCAAGAGAGCCTCGAAGATTTCTTCGACATCTTCATCGAACGGGTATTTCTTTTCTACTCGTTCTTTGAAGGCATCAGAGAGTTCAGGTCTCTTACCTGCACCTTATTTTCAGCTTTCTTTGGTGGCTGCGGAGCTAACTTGGTTTGCACATTGAGAACCTCCTTTTTCTTTTGCTTCGAGGTTGCAATGGCGGTCGGCTCCTTCTTTGATGATTTCTGACTGTTGAGGTCTTTGATCACCGTCTCAGCCTCCATAGATGCTTCTAGGAGTTCTCCCAGATTCTTTGATTTGTTGCTGATAATCATGGAGGGTATCTTTGCTCTCATGTTGTTACGGCAGATGTCGACCAGCGACGCTTGTGGCAGTACGTCCGAGCATTTGTACGCCATTGCCTTCCACTTGTGAATGTAATCGTATGTCGACTCATTCTCTCCCTGTTTTAGGCTGCAGAGTTGAGCCATAGTCACAGGATGATCCTCACCTTTGAAGTGAGTTAGGAAGCGTGTCTCCATCATGGCCCAGTTTTGGATAGAGTCCTCCTGAAGAGTGGAGTACCAATCAAAGGCTGTACCTTTTAGGGTACTTGCGAAGAGACGGATCTTGAGGGTGTCTTGATCCGCGATGGCTCCCGTCAGGATCTTGAAATGGATGACATGTCGTCTGGCCGAGCCCTTCCCCATATATGTTTGGAGAGTGGGCTGTTTGAATTTGGTAGGAAACGGTACCGAGTCCATCCATAAGGGATATGGCGGCTTGATTCCGTGTTCCTTTAGTGAATCCTCTTCCTTTGCTTTGGCGAGGATATCATCAACGTCCTTCTTGGTAAGGGCGCGTGACTCATTTACCTCCTCTTCGTGGTGACTTGGAGGAGCTTCATTATTCAGTGGACATTGGAGGGTAAGAAGTAAGTTCTCCATGAGAGCTTCTATCCTCTGCTGTCCCTGCTCCAACTGCTGGATGCGTGTGGCTAAGTCATCTTGCGGCGGAGGCTGCTCAGCATTTGTAACTAAGACGTTCATCTTTCAAGAGTCGAATGAGGATATCGTCTTGGTGACTGAGCTGGAGCTCATTCTTTTGGATGAAGAGCTCGAAGAGTGATTGCTCCGGTGTCCTTTACTTGATGGAGTGGGAGAATCTTCTCTATGTCTTCGCACCCGGGAGACGCTGCGAGTCACCGGTCGCGTGACATGGATTTTTGTTGCTGACTTCTGGCGCCTTTTGGATTTGCCAACCATATGGACAGTAGCAACTTGGTTGGGTGCTTCTTTTTCGACCCATTTTTGAGAGACCTGGAGCGTGGAGTGCTGAGCTCTTTGCTTCTCTAGTCTCTTTTGCCGATACGCCGCGCGGCGACGCATACGATGAGCGATTTGAGCTTCAGTTAGCTCGGGCTGTGCTCTAGCCACGAAGGAGGTGGTCCCTCGCGCGCAGCAGCCGAGCTTGTCTTCTTTGTAATTTGGCAAGGACAGGATCTGGATGCGGTCCTTAGCCTGTCGCAGCGAAGCTTTAAATTTGGCGAGCTCGGCCCCTGTTGAGATGAAGGGCCGAGTTGCAGGAATACAGGCCTTGATAGGTTCTCGCTGAGGCCTAATGATGCACGACTTGATCCTGGGCTTATAGGAATAAGCCGGCTCGTGCTGGGTGGATTTTGTTTGGTGGAGGGCTGGTTTCTCCTCTTTCATGTACGAGAGAGGGTAGAACCGGTTCTCCTTGAGCGGGGCCAGGTATGATGGCCTTGCAGATCTTTAGGACCTTCTTTGTTTTGGAGAAGGTCTTGGAGACCAAGTCTTGAGGTAGACCTGGTTTCTTACAGGCTGAGGTTTCGCGGGGTTGTCGCGGGCTTCAGTCTTCTTGGCGGTTGCCCTTGGTGTCACGGTAGTGACGCGCCCAGGGGCGGTTCTCTGCTTCTTGGCAGGAGTTGTTTCTTTTGCGGGAAGTGGGAAAGGTCCTCGGACCCAAAGATGATGGACCGAGGAGAGGAGGTCGACCCGGTGTCTTGTGTGTTACCGAAGGAAGTGACACTTCGGCCGCTGGCGAGGTGCTTAGGAGCGCGTTCGTTTTGCTTCTCTTGAAGCATTAGCTGGTACGTGTTCTCGTCGAAGGTGATTGTCAATGAAGCTGCCATGTTAGTTTTGAAAACCTTTCTAAAACAAGACCGGATCCATTAGTAATCACAAGAATGTGGTGATCATAAATGGAAATCAACTATGGTTTTTTCTTTTCAATTTGCTCGAGGGGACAAGGCCCGGCCCAAGCAAGATGAAGAAGGCAAAAAGCCATAAAGTATACAATTGTTCTAAACGCAAGTATGAAAGGCTCAGAGTAAGCGTTCCAGTGACTGCTAGAAGCAATTGTGAACCTTAATTCAGATTACCGAGGAGCGAGGCTCACTAGAGGTAAAATGATATAAGGTTGGGAGTACAAATGTGTCGGTCGCGAATACAGTAGACCCAAGAGGGCGTACTAGCACCGCTAGGCACAGATGTTGCAAGTCGCATCCTTGAAATGGACACGAGATGGGATTTTTTGAAAGGTCAAGGTTGGGTTCATAAAGGAGAGCAAATGGCACTCCGATCCGAACACGTGCTCAACATTTCTGCGAGCACAGAGTCCGAGAAGGAAATAACCAGAATTTCTCGAATCTGGACCCAACAATGACGGAAGTTTTTTTTTTTTTTTTTTAGAAAAGTCAGGATCAGATTCATCAAAGAGAGCAAATGACGTTCCAACCCAAACACGTGCTCAACATTTCTGCGAGCACAGTAATCCGAGGAGGAAGAGGTTAAGATTTCTCGACTTTGAACCCAAACGTGACAGAAGTTTTTTTTTTGAAGATTTTTTTTTGAAAGTCAGTATCGGATTCATCAAAGAGAGCAAATGATGTTCCAGTTCAAACACGTGCTCAACATTTCTGCGAGCACAGAGTCTGAAAAGGAAGAGATCAAGATTTCTCAAATTTGAACCAAAAATCGACGAAAAAATTTTTTTTTTTTAGGGTTTGAGAATACATCGAGTTCTCACGATTCGTTCTTATGAAACCAATGTTGATAGACCAGCCCCTAGGTAAGGGTAGGATTACTTAATGAACCCGTTTGGAGGACCCTTACCTAGAACAGCCTAGCTGTCTCCAAACTCTGGACAAGGCTTTTCTTAGATCAACCTCGATTAAAGAACGCAATCGGTAAAACTTTCGTGTTCTCAAATGCTTCCCTTTTTTTTTTTAATTTTTTTTTATGGACTCATCAGAGAGAGCGAATGGTCCGTTCCCAATCTGAACAGGGGCTCAAACAATTTCTGCGAGCCCTAAGTCAGAAAGGAAAAGAAAACCAAAATTTCTCAAATTTGGATCCAAAAGAAAGAAGATTTTGTTTTTGAAAATCTGACAGGTTTGAAATCAGATTTTTTTTTTTTAACTCGTTAAAGAGAGCAAACGGTCCCTTTCCCAATCTGAAAACGTGCTCAAACATTTCTACGGGCACTGAGTCCAAAAGGGAGGAGATCGAGATTTCTCAGATCTGAATTCAAAGAACAAGAGAAGATTTTTTTTTTTTTTTTTGAGAAGGAGAAAGATCGGCAATCGACTTAAAGAAAGAAATTTCCGACAATAACAAAAATCCCATCTCATGTTTTTTTTTTTTTTTTTTTTTGCGAGATTCAACATTGGCCACCAACTAGAAAGGTGCCAAAGAATCTAAGTTCATGTTCTCAAATGAACGTGTCCCACCGGGTATGCCAGCTTGATGGACCCGATTCTTCCCTCTCTCCCGCTGCCTCCGCCCCGGGTCTTTCGGGGTACGGCGAGGGGGAGGAGAAGAAAAGTAAAGGGTATCAACATCTTTCTTTCTTTTTGTACGGATATGCCAATTTCACTTTTCTACTTGGAATTTAGAAACGGTGATCCGAAGATCCACCTTCACAAGTAGAAAGGGGAAATGAATCTTTTTCTAGTTTTCCATTGCACACATATTTTAAGAAAAGAGACAAAGGTTTTTTTTTATATGCCGTGAAAGGCGATTTCATTTGTTTGCCGTAAAAGGCGATTTTGCCGTAAAAGGCGATTTACAAATCTTATCTATCATGAAAGATAAGAATTGTGATTTTTGTCTCTAAAAGAAAAATAAAGTACAATAGAAATCAAGAAAAGGAATCTGACTTCTCATTCGATTGTGGGGACACGTTCAGATCGACGGTCGCGAGTCATGTATGGGCTCCTCCATCGTCCATGCAGATGAGAACACGATGCTTAGATTCTTGGCTTGGCTTTTTAAACCTCAGATTTTTAAAGGACAAAGACCAAGAGAAGGTCTTATATCCGATAAAAAGCTAAGTAAACGGGCTGAAAAGCCACGTTTTAGCCATGTTGATAGAAGAAGGGTGGTCCTTGGGGGGGTGGCCCCCCAAGGGTGCTTCAATCACCTTTTGGTGGTCTTTGCAGCAGAGTTGCAGGGCCTCTGGATTTTCCGGGCAATTCTCTGGATTCATTTTTCCGTTCTTCGTCTCTCCTTTTTCCCTTTGGAATGCCCTCCTATTTATAGGCCTTTGGTAGCCATTTAGGAGGGTTTATGAGCATTGAATGCATTAATGCTCATAATGGGAGGAGTTACAAGTTTTAAATTATTTGTTTTGTAACTCCTTTTTCCTTGAATCTGATTGGCCGATGGAGAATAATGAGCTTTTAATTGTCTTTAATCCCCATCATGAGAGGAGTTTCATGGCTTTAACGCCATAAATCCTTTGACTTGTAACTCCCATTTGCTTGCTTTTGATTGGGCCGTCCAAAATAATGAGTTAATGACCGCATTAACTTGTCATAAAATTGGTCATTTAACCTCATTAATCGGTCACCAAGTCGCTTGAAGAGTCGCGAGCCGCGCCGCGTCTTTTGGAATTCTTCTTGCGATGACCGCCGGCGGATCCACATGTTGTTTGATGTCGGATGGCGATGCAATTTCAGACATTGATTAATGTCAACGTGCCGGCAACATCTGTCATGTCGATTTCACGATCGGGCGGGCAGAAAGTGTGCTTTTTTTGTCGGCCGGTTGGCGATTTCGAGGCATCTAATGATCATCCAATGATTTTGGCAGCGAATCCGCGATGTTGACGAAGATCGACGGATTTCATGCACGAAAAATCAGATTTTGGAAAAATCAGAGGGGCCAATCAACTCGAAACACGAAAAGGACCCGCAAAAAGGGTCTTCCGGCGATTTTCGGGTCGCCGGAATTCCATGGTCGCCGGCGACCATGGGCTTTGGGCCCATTTCTCTGCCGCCGTTCGGTCGCCTTTTCTTCGCTGTTTTTCGATCTTTTTTCATTCTTTTTTCTTCTGTGTTTTTTTTAGCATTTCCCCTCATTTATTGGCCTGATTCTCTTGAAGAAAACCCGACGAGAAGCCACGCAAATCGGAGCACAAAGTTTCCTATTTTCTGGAAAGCCGAAGACTTTGTTGTGCGGTATTGCCGATTTTTTGTCAAGCATTGAAACTAGGCCAAACGATGTCGGAATGACCTGAAATTTGACGTGGAGCTTCTTGAACAGTAGATAGGACCAACCATAGGCTTTGGTTTGAGTTTTGAAGCCGTTCGGGGTCCCGCAAATGCTTCCCTTAATTTCGCCATGAGAGAAATGCCGAGCTTTGACTTGTGGTCAACCGATGTCCGATTGACCTGAGATTTGACAGGGAGCCTCCTGAGTAGTAAGTAAGACCAACCATGGGCTTTGGTTTGAGTTTTGAAGCCTTTTGGGGTCCCGCAAATGCTCGCCTTGATTTCACCTCGAGGAAAATGCCGAGCTTTGAAACTAGGCCAAACGATGTCCGTTTGACCTAAAACCTGACAAGGGACCTATTGGAGTCATTTTGAGATTATCCATTAGCTCCAATTTGGATGCCATGATTCCGGGGTGCTCCGCCGCCGGCAGGCCTGTTTTTGCTTCCCAAGAGTTGATGAAGGGTCAAACGCTGTCCGTTTGACCTGAAATTTGGCATGGGGCCTTTTGGAGGTATTTTGAGACCATCCGTAGGCTCTGATCGAAGTTTTGAAGTCTTCGACACTGTCGCTACCGGGAGCTCCTGTCTGGCTGTCGGAGGAGTGAAGTTAGGCCAAATGATGTCGAAATGGCCTGAAACTTCATGTGTACCCCTCTTTTGGCTGCTTTGAAAGATCTTACAGTTTTTGTTTGATTCTGAAAAGATCTGGTGCTTGAAGTGGCGCTTTCCTATTTATGGCAGGATGTGGCTCCATGTAGCTTTTGGTGTTGAAGGGACATAGTGACATTTTTGGTGTCAACAGAGAGCCGTATACAGAATGGATTGTTACCTGGTCATATTGTAGAGGAGATCTTGCAGACTTTACAGACTTTTGAGATATCAATTTGGACATTGTGCAGATACAAGCTGGAGAACCATAACCTGTGGAGAAGGCTAGTCGGAAGATTCAGAGAAGAATGGCACATATGCTTGGCTTGAAGATGGTGAACCTGAGATAGAGACAGAAGATTGAACAAATAAGACACTGAGTGCAGTGATTTGCGGCGGAGAAAGAATTACAATGCATCCGAATGAGCCAGAACTTTCATTTACTTTGACCGACCTGGATAGACAAGACAGGCAGCAGATTAGAAGTGATGTTAGAATTTTTTATGGGCGTCAGGGGTTTGATGGAAGGATTCTTCGAACGTTGATGGTGCCAAAAGAGCTAGTTGCCGAGTTAGAGTTTGGACAGTTTGAGATCTTCAACCGAATTAGAGACCTTGACTACAGACTCATCTCACCCTCGTGTTTGACTGGAGGTAGTGCAGTTGTGCAGAAACTTGGCAAAACAGTTGCAAGAGTGAGTGTAGAACTTCAAATGTTGAAGAATAGAGAAGGGACAAGCATGTCATCGTCAAAGACAGATTGTGGTGCAGAGGATCGAGAGTAATGAGCAAGTTAGAGCTAATAGGAAGTTCACCTTGAAGATGGTGCATTTGATATGAGACCCAAGCTTCGACAGTTTGTGATGAAGTTGAGAGAATTGTTCCAGAAATTTTCTGTTTGAATGTATCTAGAAGTGAGAGACTTGGTGGAACCTAGGAGGAGTCAGAGTTGGCAGAATTCTTGAGCAGTCAGATTGGCAGGGCAGTAACATATTCGAGCTAGAGGGAGAATGTATGACAACTGTTGATAGTTGACCGAAGAGTTCTACAGCGGAGATGACCCAGCAGTCCAGATGCTTTCGAGTTGACCGAGGGGAGCAACAGTTTGAGGTTTTGTTTTCGTAGAGTGGGATTATATCCCCATTTGTTTTTGGTTTTGTTTAGTTCATTTGGAGGACCAAATGTTCTAAGGGGGGGAGGATGTGAGACCCCGACCTGAGAGGCCCAGATTAGTGTTTTCGAGCTGTGTTTTAGCTCTAAGTGTGTTTCATGGTTTTTGGTTTAATTGGGATTAAAATAGCTTTGTTATAGCTTTGGGATATTTTGAGTGTCTTGGTTTTAGTGTGGGGCCCTTTGGGGGTTCCCTATTTATGACTTTACGTGTACTTGGGGTTTTATCTTGGTTTTCTCGACTTGTATTTTATCCCGATTTACTTGTTTTGTTAATACCTTCAACTTTCATGTTGATCCCGTTCCCGTCCCGAACCCCGAAACTTGACTTTTCTAGCTTCAAGGGCAAAACAGTCTTTTCACACCAAATTTGTACCGGATTATTGTTATTCCCGAAACCCGTGAAACATATACTTTTTGGAAACTAGATATTTCGACGATCATTTCTTCCTTCTTCGTCGATTTCATCCGAAGACCCGAAAACCACTATTTCAGCCTTTCAAAGTTCTTAAGTGGTGGAGCCCATTTCATTGACTATAAGAGAACCCATCTCTTCTTTCCCTTCTCCATTTTCCAGCACAACTGAGCCTAGGGTTTTTCTTGCACCCTTTTCTTCTTCTTCTTGGCTTCTCCATCATCAAGAGACTACCAATCTTGCACCAACATCTAATAGGACTCCATCATCTTCTTCACAAGTACTTCAAGAGCTTCATATTGGTACCATTTTTTAAGAAATCCCATCTCCACAAGATCCTCTTTTGGCTTGCTTTGCTCATTTGGAGAACCTATTGGTAAGATCTCTCCCTAATCTTCTAGATTCATGTTCTTTTGGTTCTTGAGAAGCTACATTTTCATTCTTGAAAGCTCTCTCTTCTCCTTCATTGTTTTGACCCATTTTAGGGTTTGTTTTGGGGATTTTTGTAGAGCTTTTGTTCTTGGCTTGCAAGTGTGATTAGAGCTGGTTTTTCATTGATTAAAGACCCAAGGCAAGTGGATGATTTGATACTTTTACATTTGAATGAGATTTGATAAAACGCATTATGATTTCATCAAGTATTTTGTGATATTAATGGCTTGTTTAGACTTGGATTAAATGCACATTTGTGAATCTTGATAGCTTGTTTTATCCAAGTATTAGATTGCTAAACATGTTTGAAAGAATGTAGAAAGGAATGGAAGAAATGGAAAAGGCCACTGCACTGCTGTAACAGAACCTGGGTTCTGTTACGCAGTGTACGCGGTCGACCGGCCAAGGGGCGCGGTCGACCGGGAACCCTGGAACAGGCACCCTGTTGGAGGACCTGCTGCACTGCGGGATTCACTGTTCCGCAGTGTACGCGGTCGACCGGCCAAGGGGCGCGGTCGACCGGCGACACAGAGGTCAGGCTCTCTGGAGCCTGACCAAATCACTGTTCATCCCATTTAATTTACAACTCCCGGTTGACCTGGCCCATGGCCGGTCGACCGAGCCCCCTGTGTATGCGGTCGACCGGCCATGGGCCAGGTCGACCGGCCCAACTGGAAAACCTGCTGAAAATGGATTTTTGGCCCTTTGTTAGATGGACTTTAAATGGACTTTTTCCCTATGATTATATGGACTTTAAATGGAACTTAGTGACCCTTTTGTGGACCCGTTTGACTTCCTTTAAGGTTGGTTGAACCGACATTTCCTCAAGGTTAATCCGGTTGTATCGGTACTTAATCTAATTCAATCTTGAATGGTACGGAACGACGGGATATCCTTTCTTTTATCTAAACGCGAAATTGGTTTGTTTGGGTATCGCGAATCCGTTTTTCCTTTCGATGACTGAGTAGGTTGTAAGGTGCTACTAGATTAACGTTGAGCTTAGGATCCCCTCTCTATTATGTTTTGTTTATTTAAAATTCGACTAGGGTTTGAATCCCTAAGGTGCATAAAGAGTGCGGAATGTCTCCCATCTCAAGGAGTACCAAGTGATCATTATAATCGACATACGGGGTCCTTATTCACTTGATTTATATTGAACCCCGATAATAACCCGAATTTCTCGAATTATGATTTGTCTTGAATCCCGATGATAGCCTGAATTTCTCGAATATTGATTTAGCATTCCCGAAAGTATTGAAGGAGTATTTTAGCATTTTTGCTAGCCCATTTATACATGTCCGAATAAAATGAAATTAGTGCTTTTAAGCACCCCGTCCCGCCTGTTTATTTAAGTGCATTGCATATGATTTGTACATGTCTTGTTTTACATGATTTGACCTATGAGTCGGCACCACTAAGCTTGGCTTTCCTTGTCGGTTTGATCCACCGACTTGGAGACCCTTTCCCGTCCCGCCAGCTGCAGTTTGGATCCCGCTACCCGGTTATTACCGTGGTCTTGTCCCGATACCGTAGATTGCTACTGTGGTCCTCGATGCCCGGTTCGCTACCGTGGTCATGTCCCGTATTATATTATGTATATGTTACTTATGTTGCATCTCCTCACTTCGGTGACTGAGACAACATCCCGATATGCTCATGTCACTTCGGTGATGGAGGACTTAGCTTTTTGTGGTTGCCATCTTGCCCGTTTCCCGTTTCCTTGGATACCTTACATGTTTTACATTGCATACGTATTTGAATAAATGATTCTCTCGTTTTATGAAACTATTGTTTTGACAGGTTTAAATATTTTCCAAGGTAATTTTTTTATTATTACGTCTTTTCTCCCGTTTGCCAAACCGTCGAGTTTGACCCACTATTTTGGTACTCAGGTTCTGTTTCCCGCCCCGAGCTGAGAGTTGTTGGCTGTGGAGCCACGAGTTGCAAGTTGCCTTGTCGGCTATGTCATGTAGACATTGTGCTGGACATTGGAGTTATGTCACTTTTGGGTAGTGGATATTAGTTTGTATTGTGCGGCTTTTATTAGCCTTTCTTGGGATTGTAATTAATACACATTGATACTTGTAACTTGAACATATATGGAAATGTAATCTCCTGTTACTGTCAGCTCTGTATTTTATTTATGATGGTTTATTCCAGTCTGATATGGTTCATAAATTGATAGCTTTATGCTAGAGGTTGTATGCGACGCGGAATCCGATGATGTCCACGCACTCCGAGTCGCATTGCCACAAAAGCTTCCGCAAAAACATTCAGAGAGTTGTGATTTTCGATCCTCACACACGCGGATCTTGGGAGAAATATAATCATCACTCACCTCCCAACCATCTCCCGCCCCCGAAGTCGGACCTCTCCTAGGATCCGGGTTTGGGGGCGTGACACCATGGGCCTTGGGCCCATTTTTCGGCCGCCGTTCGGTCGCCTTTTCTTCGCCGTTTTTTCGATCTTTTTTCATTCTTTTTTCTTCTGTATTTTTCCTGACATTTCCCCTCATTTATTGGCCTGATTCTCTTGAAGAAAACCCGACGAGAAGCCACGCAAATCGGAGCACAAAGTTTCCTATTTTTCTGGAAAGCCGAAGACTTTGTTGTGCGGTATTGCCGATTTTTTGTCAAGCATTGAAACTGGGCCAAACGATGTCGGAATGACCTGAAATTTGACGTGGAGCTTCTTGAACAGTAGATAGGACCAACCATAGGCTTTGGTTTGAGTTTTGAAGCCGTTCGGGGTCCCGCAAATGCTTGCCTTAATTTCGCCATGAGAGAAATGCAGAACTTTGAAACTAGGCCAAACGATGTCCGATTGACCTAAAATTTGACGGGGAGTCTTTTTAGCAGTAGATAGGACCAACCATAGGCTTTGGTTTGAGTTTTGAAGCCGTTTGGGGTCCCGCAAATGCTCGCCTTGATTTCGCCATGAGGAAAATGCCGAGCTTTGACCTGTGGGTCAACCGATGTCCGATTGACCTGAAATTTGACAGGGAGCCTCCTGCGTAGTAAGTAAGACCAACCATGGGCTTTGGTTTGAGTTTTGAAGCCTTTTGGGGTCCCGCAAATGCTCGCCTTGATTTCACCTCGAGGAAAATGCCGAGCATTGAAAGTAGGCCAAACGATGTCCGTTTGACCTATATAAAACTTGACAGGGGACCTATTGGAGTCATTTTGAGATGATCCATTAGCTCCAATTTGGATGCCATGATTCCCGGGTGCTCCGCCGCCGGCAGCCCTAATTTTGCTTCGGAGCGTAGAGGTCAGGTCAAACGTTGTCGGAATGACCTGAAATTTGGCATGGAGCCTTTTGGAGGTAATCTGAGACCATCCGTAGGCTCTGATCGAAGTTTTGAAGTCTTCGACACTGTCGTTGCCGGGAGCTCCTGTCTGGCTGTCGGAGGAGTGAAGTTAGGCCAAATGATGTTGAAATGGCCCGAAACTTCATGTGTACCCCTCTTTTGGCTGCTTTGAAGGATCTTGCAGTTTTTGTTTGATTCTGACAAGATCTGGTGCTTGAAGTGGCGCCTTCCTATTTATGGCAGGATGTGGCTCCATGTAGCTTTTGGTGTTGAAGGGACATAGTGACATTTTTGGTGTCAACAAATGCCCCCTCGAGGTACAGCGACAAGGTGCTCAGCTCTAGCAGTCGGTTTGCCTCGAAGATAATTTGAAGGAGATCTTCTTGCTTGACCAAGAGTCTTGAGCGTTTTTCTTTTGATGGAGTTGCTTTTTTGAGCTTCCAAGGGATTTCGCGGTAATGAGAGGGGTCATGTACCGTCTCAAGGCAAGGATTTTGAAATGACATTTGGATATGGGTTTTTGGTTTTGGGTTTTCCCTTTTAACCTTGTGAACCTACAGGCTTTATGTGGCACATTAGGCGGTTAAGAAGGTTTTTTGGTTTTTGACCTTGTGACCTAACAGGCTATATGTGGCGAGTTAGGGGGTCGGGATTTTGGTTTTTGGTTTCGGTCTTGTGACCTAACAAGCTGTATGTGGCAAGTTAGGGGACCATGGTTTGGTTTTTGGTCACTCTTTGGGACAATTTTGGGTCCATTGGAGTGGTTTGGTTCTTTGTGGAATGTCAATTTCAAGATTGTGGGTTGATTTGGTGCATGGGGTTGGATGGTTTGGGTTTCTTTTGGAAGCCCATGAAGCTTGGAATTTTTTGTATGGTCCAATCAACTCAAGAGAGGTATGGAACCATTTTTGTATGCTCTTGGTAAGAGAAATTTTGACTAAAAGCCACTTTTAGTGCCTAGGTGGTCAAACCTGGCTCATATGGGCTAACCCATGGGACCTTAAGCTTTTAAAAATGGCTTAGATCTCATGTGGTGTCATTTTGTAAAGAATATCTAAAAATATCCCTTTTGTGTAGAGAATATCTAAAAATATCCTTACTTGGAGAGAATCTTCAAGTTTCCTTGATTTTGGGAGAGATTTTCTCAAAGTTTCTCAAATCCCCTTTCTTTTTGGAGAGAATTTCTCAAGAATCTCCTCTTTAGGAGAGAATATCTCAAATCTCCCTTTCTTTTAGGAAGTTTGCTAATTTTCAGCACTTACCTCCTTGCTTTTCTCCTCCTTTCCTCTTTTGGTTTGCTTTTTCTATAAAAGCAATGGAGATGGGTTTTCTTTCTCTTGTTGCTTTCTTTTTGCAAAAACCTTCAAGATTGCTCCAAGATAAAGAATTTCTCAAGGATCTTCAAGTTTCTTCTTCTTCTTCTCCATGGCTTCAAGTAGGTCTTCTTTTTCCAAAAAACCCTGTGTAGATGTAGAAAAGTTTCATTTTCTCTCTATTTTTTTCTTCTTTTCTTTTCTTTTCTTTCTCTTTTTTTTTTTCACGTGTTTTCTTTTCCTCTTTTTTTTTTTTTTTTTTTGTACACGTTCTCCTTTTTTTCTTTTTTTATTTCTTCTCTTTTTTTTTCTTTTTTTCCGCTTTTTTTCCGCTTTTTTTTTTTTTTTTGCTCATCATGATATGAGGTTTATGGAATTCAAGATGATCATGAATTTTTTTTTTTTATGCATCGAGATAAAAGGCAAGAATTTCTAGGTCAAGTCAACATGGATTTTGACTTAGACAAAGTTTGATTGGTTTTGACCAAATTGGGTTGGAATTGGTCAAACTTTTGTCAAAGTTTTCCTAACATCTAATGCATGATGGTTTTATGCATGATTTTTGGTAAATGGAATTGGGAGCATGATGATGCATACCTCGAATTTTCTTACAAGTCTTGGGATTTTTGGAGCTTGCAGCAATGTTGAGCCCACTTCTCCAGTCTCGCAGAATTTCGAGGAGCTTTACAAGTTTTGGAATTTTGAGCACGCAGCAATGTTGAGCTCTTTTCTGATCTTGCGAAGATTTGAGAAGAAAGGCTTGATCTCGCAGCAATGTTTGAATTCGAGTCTTCTTCGAGAATCCTTCATTGATTATGAGCTCGCAGCAATGTTGAGCTCATCTTCAAGCTTCCTTTCTTTTTCGGGGTGCCTCCCTTTTCTTCGAAATTGCCCCGGAACCATGCCAAAATTTCGTTAGGATTTTTTTTAGCAAAATTCTGTCATTTGGTGCTTGATTTCTTCCTTTCTGACTTTTGCAGGTGGTTCCTCCAGAACGAACAAGGGTAAGGGCCTTGTTACTGATGCACCTCGCCGATCTGCCAGATCTTCCAATGCAGCCGTTCAACAGGCGTGGGAAGAGGTCCGTTATGTGGAGACTAACTTGGAAGAATGCGACTCGCTCAACCGAGATGAGATGAGACAGCGATTGATCGCTCTCAAGGATGAGGAGTTTTATAAAATTATGGCAAGCAATCGTCCTTGGGTCATGGACGATGTCAAACCCCAACCCAGGATTAACCCAATAGTGTTTGCTTAGTGTGTGCTTAGTCTTGATTGGGTCTAGTTATCGTGGGTTAGAATGTGATTAGTTTTAGTCAAGGTTATAGCTTTGGGGAGTTCGAGAACGTTTAGTGTTTACTAGGCACACTTAGGAAGGCCTAGGTGTACGTGCAAGCGTGGGAAGATCGTGTTTGGTTTTGTGTTAATCGTGATTTTTATTTCATTTGATTGGTTTTATGATTATGTGCAACTTTCGTGTTTAGCCCATTTGTGTTTGTAGCCCAGAAACTCAAGTTTTGGACCAAAAGGGTAAAATAGCCTTTTCACACTCAAATCTGGACACGATTTTCGAGATCCCAAAACCATGTCAAAAATATACTTTTTGGAAACTAGATATTTCAAGGATCGTTTTATCCTTCTTCGTCGACTTCATTTGAGGCCCACAAGACTATGTTTTGACTCATGCAAGATTGGCACTAAGAGGGACCCACTTGTCTAGCACTTAAGCTCTTTTTTCCCTCTTTCTCCCTCCATTCCACAAAAATCCTGCAACTCTTCTTGACCTAGGTTGAAAAACCCTCTTTTTCCCCTCTTCTTCTCTTCTTGAATGCATGAGCTAGGAGACTCCAAATGGAATTCTAAAACCATCATCTTCTTCCTCTCATCTCAAGCTTTGCATTGATACCATTTTCTTGAAGTTTCTTGGTGAGAAAGATCTTCATTTCCTTCTTCACATCTTGTTTGGGCACCTCTAGGTAAGAGCTTCAGCCCATCTCTTCAATAGAGTTCTTTCTACTTCCAAAGATCATGTTTTTCTAACTTGTAGCACCTATTTCGAAATGGGTTGCTTGGTTGTATTTTTGAGTGAGTTTTTGAATGGATTTCATGGGATTTTTGTAGTTCTTGGCTTGGCTTTTGGTTAGGAGTGCTTGAAGAAGAAGCTTGTTTTCATTTGGCTAAGGCAAGTAATCTATTTAAGTTGTTGTGCATTTGTGTTCATGGATTTGTTATTTGGTATTAGTGCCTTGCTTTACTAGGTTTTCATGTTGTAATCTTACTTTGGAAAATGTAAGCATGCCTAATAGCTTTCCAAACTTTCAGATTTCATTACTAATTAAGTCTTGCTTTTGTTGAAGTTTGGATTTGTTTTGATAAGAAAGGGTTTAAAGGATTATGAAATGGGTTTCTATGTTAATGACTTGTTTAAGTATGAAATAAATGCCCCAATGTGAGCCTTGATAGCATGTACATTCATGTATTTAATTTGCTAATTAGGTTGGAAAGATTGCACCAGAGCAGGGTCGGGAAGACACTATTCTTTGACAAACGCAGAGAAGGGATGGCTTTTTAACATACGTGTTGGTACGATGGTGTACCGTCGACATCTTTTTGTTGACATCCAGCCGTATGTTCCTTCTCGTTTTGCGTTGCAGTTGGGCTTCTCCCAAGGTGTTGTAGGAGCGCCTTCGAGCATGGTGAAGCGTTTTAGGGGTCTTCAGGACGGGAGGAACTTATGGGCTTTTTACAGTGCGGAGGACACTACCGCCATGATTTCCTATCCCGAGCTGCCCACTTTCCGGATCGCTGGCTTCACGAAATGGTTCGCGGAGAGCTTCTCAGTGTACCGGGGGCTTTCCAAGAAGGAGCTCAATGTCAAGCAATCTTCCAGGAAGGGTCTTGGTAGATCAGACGGCGTCCGGCGAGAGGAGGTTTTGGCCTTCCTTTCTGGAGAGAAGCATATGATAGGCTTTCTCAAGGACCGGGATGTCGTCAGATCTGGAGCTGTGCAAGAGGTACCTGGTGAGGTCCTGAGACAGCTGGAGGAGGAGGAAGCTGAAATCGACGCTTGGAGGCAAGCGGAACGAATGAGGACTTCCATGGGGTCCACTGGCAGGAGCGGACCATCCAGTGAGGACTCTGGTGAGAAGCCTGACTTTGATAGCTGGGCAGGTTCTTCAGGTAAACTGACCCGCAGGAGCAAGAGGAAGAGAGGACAGTACCGTCATAAGAAGCAGTGCGAAGATTCTTGTGACGTGGAAGTCCCTCTTACCATTGATGAGGAGGTCTCGGGGGATGCTGAAGAGCCTCCAGAGAAGAGGAGTCAAGAGGAAAAAGCCGACGATGGTATGATCCTTTCCCTTTCTTTTTTTGCTTCTCTTTTTTTTTTGTTCTTTGAGAGATTTTTGTTTAGATCCACTGCTTTCTTTTCTTTTTGCAGAGGATGATGACTTGGTGATGCCTGAGGCCCCGGCCGATGAGGCGGCGACGGATCCGACTACGGCATCTGAGGAAGAGCCAAGGGACTCTGGAGTAGACCCAGAATCTTCTCCTGGTACGACTTCTTTACTTCCTCCTTTTTTGGCATTTTCTTTTCTTTGCTAAATTTTGCTGACGTTTCTCCCCCCCTTTTTTGTCAGCTGATTGGCCAGAGGACTATGACGACTTCGAGCCATCCATGGATGTAGCTTTCTGCGACACTTCGGACGAGCTTATGGAGACAGAAAGCACTCCACCGGTCGTCGGAGAAGGTATTACACAGCAATAGTCTTGATAATAAGAATTTTTTTTTTTGACAAGATCATATTCATACCTTTCCTCTTCTGGCAGGTTGTGAGGCGACAGGAGAGGTTCCATTATCTTCCTTGAAGCCGGAACAGGAAATACCAGTGGCTGGTCCAGAAGTAGAGGCTTCTTCTACCAGTTTTGATGCGGCAGAAGTGCAAACACATGATGATATTCCATCTTCTGACGCTCCGACTGGGAAGAGTCTTTCGATTTATTGCCTACTACGGTCTGACATGGGCAGTCAGTCAGTGGAGCACGGCGAGTCTTCATCTGGGCCCTCTCTTCAATTTGCAAAGAAGGTGTTGAAGAGTGTACTGAGCTCCTGGGTCGAGACTCTTTCTTCTGGCCACTCGGAAGCTGGCTTTGGCATGGTCAAGCACGTGCGAGACATCCTTGCTGACAGCGCAGAGGTTGGTCTAGATATCACCAATGCCAAGGCTTTCGTTGATGGAGTCATTGCACTGGGCGATAAGTGGAGCAAGACTAAGAACTCCCCAAGTGGTGACTTTTTCAACGAGATGTTTCTGAAGCCTTCCAGCGAGGTCAAATCGGAAGTGAATGAGATTTTGAGGGCTCGGAAGCAGCTCGTTCGGGAGAGGAACGTCACCAAACTGGCTATTATCGAGCTATCAAAAGACCTGAGCCACCTCAATAAGGAGATCAACGAGACTAGGCAGCGTCTCGAGTTGTTGGAAGAACAGACTGCTGCTAAATGGGCTGCTGTTCTTGAAGCTCGTGCCAGAGAAAGCACTCTGATCCGTTAGGTTGAAGAGGTTGACGGGAATCTCCGAAGAAAGACTCAGGAGCATGAGCGATGGCAATTTCTTTAGGAGGAATTCCCTCGTGCTGAAGATGGATCGTGGTTTTCTGCCGCATTTTATGGCAACATCTTGAAGAAGCGTGGCCTGGAAGCTTTGGAGGCTGAGGCCAAGAGTCTGCTCGAGGACCTCAGTCTTTAGTTGAAGACTATGATGGACTGAGCTTTTGAATTTCTTTTGTAACAAACTTTATTCTTTCATTTTTTTTTTGGTACCTCCATGTATAAATATTTTGGCACTCTATTTTTTGTATCCCCTTGTTCTACTTAAATTCTTTTTGTTGAAAATAAGCAAAAGTTGAATGGGAATGTTTGTTTGAAAATCTTGATCAAAAGGTTATCATTTGTGAAAATCTTTTGTCAAAAGTGTTGTTTTGGCATGAAAGCCATATTTTGTGGCACAAAGCCTGGTTTTTGATGGCTTGAAAGCCGAAAATTTTGAGGTGGCATGAAAGCCGATTTTGGTGGCGTGAAAGCCAAATTTTGGTGGAGTGAAAGCCGATTTTGGTGGCGTGAAAGCCAAATTTTGGTGGCGTGAAAGCCGATGTGGCATGGAAGCCGATTTTTGGCATGAGAGCCGATTTTTTTGTTTTTGGCGTAAAAGCCGGATTTTGGCATGAGAGCCGATTTTTTTGTTTTTGGCGTAAAAGCTGGATTTTTGGCATGAGAGCCGAGTTTTTTTTTTTTTTGTTGTAAAAGTCAGATTTTTTGAAAACCAAGTTATGTTTTGTTGGCATTAGAGCCAGATTTTGTTTTGATTTTTGGCGTGAAAGCCGATTTTTGGCGTGGAAGCCGAGTTTTTTGGCGTAAAAGCCGAGTTTTTGGCATAAAAGCCAGGATTTTGGTTTTCAAAAATGCAAGTATCGACTAAGAGTCGCCTCCCTACTGAATGGTATTGTAAGTATCGATGGAATGTCGCCTCCTTGCTCATTCGGTTGCGAGTATCGATGGAATGTCGCTTCCTCGCGAAGTTGGGTGCAAGTATCGACTAAGCGTCGCTTCCCTGCTTTTTCTTCAAAAATTTCGTTTTGCGGGTATCGATGGAATGTCGCCTCCCCACGATTTTTGAAATTTGAGGTTTTTTCGAACCTTTGTTTTTCTTTTGACATTTGGGTTGTGGATATCAACTGGAATGTTGCGTCTCCACGATTTTTGAAATTTTGCAAGTATCAACGAGGTGTTGCTTCCTTGCGATTTTGAGGTTTTGGAAGTATCGAATGGGGTTCGCATCCTTCCAATGGGTTTTTGCGAGTATTGACTTGACATCGCTTTCCCGATTTTTGTTTTTAGACACGAGGGTCGTAAATTTTGACCTAAAACCATTTTTGGCGGTAAAAGGTAAGGCGGACTAGGGTGGAAATTCCTAAGTCCTGATTTTTGTTTCAAACAAATAATTTTGGGTTAAAGGATCGAAAATTTTGGTTAAGTTTGGGAAGAAGCTCCTAAACTTAGATTTTCGGATTTTGATTTTCTTTTGAACAATGAAACGATGAAAGTAAGCATTGTTTTGAAAGTTCAACATAAAGGTGAAAATTCCAAAAGGAGTGGGTTTGACGAACAAGTACCTAGAAATAGGCTTTGGCCTTGCAGCCTTCGCTTTGACCCAATGGAGGAAGTCTTCAAGGGTAGTACCGCTTCAAGAACTTGCCGTTGATGGGCAGCATACATCTATCACCTTCCATGTTTAGAAGTGCGTATGCGCCATTGGAGAAGACTTTGTCGATGACGAAGGGTCCCTCCCATTTTGGTTCAAATTTGCCTTTGGATTTGTGAGCGAAAACCATCGGCCTTTTTATCGCAAGAACCAAGTCACCCTTTTTGTGGGCGCGTTGCCCGACCTTTTTGTCGAAAGATCCAGCCATGTGTGCTTGGTAGAGCTCAATGCTTTGGAGTGCCTCAAGCCGTCTCTCATCGAGATTGTCCAGCTCTTGGAGTCTCAATTTGACATTGCTTTCTTGCGTCATGTCATTTTGTAGAGATACCCTTAAGGAAGGAATTTGTACCTCTAAAGGGACAACGGCTTCGCATCCATAGACCAAGGAGAATGGCGTGCTATGGGTCGGTCCTCGAACGGTGGTTCGGTAGGCCCACAAAGCTTCGGATAGTTGAGAATCCCACAAATTTCTGATTCATCTGGTTGACGATCAGTTGAGAATCCCCGAAGGCTTCTAGCACTGTGATGCCGGATTCGAGGGCGAGTTCCAATCCTACAATCAGGGCTTGGTACTCAGCTGCATTGTTTGAACATGGTTCCAGTAGCGAGAAGGCGTGTGGAATCATGTATTTGTCGGGACTAACAAAGAGGATGCCAATCCCTGATATTTGATTTCCTTTTTCACTTGTCCTGGTTGCACTGTCGAAGTACATATCCTAGGAAGCATTTGATAAGGAAGTCTCCACGTTGTAGACTGACTCGTCTGGGAGATCATCCCTGAGTGGAGAATCTTCAGGCAACGGATGCTCTGCAAGAAAGTCTTCCAGAGCTTGACCTTTGATTGCTTTTTGTGGTACATACCTAATATCAAATTGTGACAGGAGGATAGACCATTTTGCCAGTCGGGCATTGAGGGAACCTGCTTTTGTGACAAGGACCTTCAGGAGATTGATCCTCGAGATCAGGTATACTGTGTTGGACAGTAGATAGTGACGTAGCTTTTGTACAACAAACATCATTGCAAGACATTCTTTCTCGACTGGAGAGTAGCGATGCTCTGCACTTGCCAGCATGCGGCTGAGATAGTATAGAGCAGCTTCTTTTCCCTCGTGATTTCCTTGTGCAAGTAGAGCTCCCAAAGAGTGGTCGAGGGCTCTTGTGTACAAGATAAATGGTTTTCCAGTTGTGGGGGCAGCCAGTACTGGAGGTTTGGTCAGGTATGACTTGATGTCTTGGAACGCAGTTTCGCATTCAGCATTCCAGACAAAGTCCACGCCCTTTTTCATTAGGCGGGAGAATGGACGGCATTTCCCTGACAGGTTGGAGATGATGGTTCTTCTGGACCAGAAGACTGTGCATCTGTATCATCGGACAGTTCCTCTTCATCATCAGAGAAATCGTACCAATTGGAGGAGCTTCCTGGATCCTTGACGGGTAACTCTTCAAAGAGATATCCAGGGAGATCAATATCTTTACAGACACGAGATGTTGAGGCCTCGTCGGCCAGACGACTTTGTAGCCTTTGGGTCAACTGTCTCATGGGAGCATCAGGGTCGTAGCCCAGTCTGTATGAAGACTTTTCTATATGACGATAGAGTTTCCAATCCTCCTGCTGGACTTTTGTCAGGGTGGGCTCCAATGGTACGAGAATACCGCGGCCACCTCCCAAGCCGATTAGATTTTGAGCATCATAGCCCATTTTCTTCATGATAGCTTGCGCCATTGGACTATACAAGGATAGTTGTGGCATTCCTTCGTTTTGGAAAGGCTCAAGCGAGTTTGATGAAGAAGCCGCCGACCTGTGGAAAAAGATCGGCTTTTCTTCTGGTGAGGTTGTCGGAACAACGAAGGAAGCTGCTGCTGGATCGTCTATGCCAGCAGGTGCCTCCAATGGAGTGAGAGCAGGTTGAGCTTGTTGAGTATCAGCTTGGCTTGACGACGTGTCGTCTTCTGTCTCTGAATCCGAATCTGTGTCTTGCATAATAGACACAAAGGAGATGACAAATTTGCCCCCAGGCTTTTGTTTGGTCTTCTTTGCCTTGGTAGTGATCACCAGCGGCTTTGAAGACTTGAGGGAGACAATAAAAGGAGATTGGTTGATCTCCTTGGTTTTGTCGGATGGTTGATTTTCTTCCGGTGATTGCTGAGGAGCCTTGCCTTTATCTTTCTGGAGACTTTTGGCAAAGGATGCTATTTCTTTCTCCTTTTCTTCGTTTTCATCTTTGTACATCTGCGAGCCTGCAAAATGAACTTCTTTGCCTTTGAAAGGCTTTTTGTCTGCAAATACCCGACGTACCAAGCCGTCGTCGCCAACAAACTTGATGCACTGATGAAGAGTTGAAGGAACAACACCACTCTCGTGTATCCAGGGGCGTCCGAGAAGGATGTTGTAGCATGAGGGGGTCTTTATTGCATATACAGTGACTTCAGAGATAAGATCACCGATTTGCAACTTGAACCTAATATTGCCGATATGCTTCTGAGCGCTTCCATCGTATCCAAAGATAGACATGGATGTGTGACTCAGCTTGCTAGGCGGGATACCCAGCTCTTCGAGTGTCGAAGTAGAGACGAGGTTGAGGGCAGAACCCGGATCGATCTGTACTCTGTGTATCGGCATCTCTTTGATGTACCCTGTAAAGTATAAGGGCCGGTTGTGCTTTTTTTCGCCTAGTAGGAGGTCTTCCTTAGTGAAGGTGATAGTTGCACTTGCTGCTTTTTGAACTGAGAGGCAATCATTGCAAGATCCCTCAGTCTTCTTTTCTCCTTTTGAGGAGGTATTTGATTTTTTAACCCTATAGTCCATTTCAATTTGTAGGACTTGTGGGGCATGCTTGTCGACATCCATATTCAGTCTTTGCAGTTCTGAAATGAGACTATCACGAGTTTGGGGAGACATTCGTAATAAGTCTAGGATGTGCAGACGTGTAGGTATGTGTCTAAAGTGCCCAATCAAGTCATACTTAAAAGCCTCCTTAGGGCCTGCATTCTCATTATTGTTGCCACTTGGGGCGCTTACATTCTGTCCCGAGGGATTTACATAAGAAGAAGAAGTTAGATTGTAGTTTTTGTGGTAATCCCGGCCAGAGCGGGTACTTTTACCAACTTCGAGAGCTTCTGGAGACGGTTCTTCATTCGGAAGTCCACCCTCGGGATTGAGGGGCTGATCCTTTTCATTTGCTGAAGATGCTTCCGTGTCAACATTACCATCCTCAGTGATTGCATTGCATGGAGCATTTTCCGGGAACAAGTCTTGAACAGCGTCCAGCAATTTGTCTTCTTTGTTTACAATTTCATCGGTCCAGACATCACCCATGAGGTTGGGCATCTGGGACCAGTTGACTGGGTAGACTTCATAGGTAGAGACGTCTTCAAGGTAGTCAGCCAAAAGAGGTCTGTACTCAGGAGACGAAGGATGAGAAGATGCCATCTCCGAGGTAGTAATATCAGAGGATATACTACCTGATGTAGTATGGGAGTTTGTGGCCTCGGCAGATGAAGCTCCAGAGGCGCTGTCGTCTCTAACTATCGCATTGCAAGCAATAGGAAACGTCTCCGGAACGGATTGTTGGGAGTCAGATTCATCCTCTGATGTAAGGGGATCATCCACCCAGCAGTTTTCTTCATTTTCAGGAGTTACTGGAGGGGACTCCTGTAGATTTTTCGGGACCACCGGTTCTGGATTGCGATGAAGCTGATTGATGTGATCTTGTCCTTGCTCTATGGCAAGACGCTGCAAGATCCTTGCATATTCTTCGAGATCAGGCATAGGAGTCAGATCTTCTTCTTCATCTACTCCTTGTGGTTCCTCCTGTCGGGTTCTACTGGAGCATTGGCAGGTGCTGTGTCAACAGCATTTTCTTGAACAACCTCTTGGTCTCCTTCATCATCAGACCAAGATCCCTGTGGTTGTAAAGGGTTATACCAGATCACCGGCATGAGGTGGGATACGGGGATCCATTCCTCGTCGGAGAGGTATTCTCCTATTTCGAGGGATTCCTCCCATTCATCGGTGTCACTGGCGGTGTCACTGGACTCGTACCCATCCATGGGGAATCCAATTACTGAATTGCAAGAGTATCATGCCCCCTGCATGTCTTCAGTCTTTAGTAGTAATGGCATGAAATCACGAAGGGTGAATTTCCTTGCCGGCCTCGAAGTCTCGGAAGGAGACTTTTCTGTTGCCCCCAGTGAAGGGGTAGGGGAAGTTTCTGTCTTTTCAGGAACTTCTTGTTTTGGTTGAGCTTTCTCCTGCTGTTTAAGCTTGCGGAGTTGTCTCCTGGCTTGCCTTCACTGTCGAACGGTCGGCTTTGTTTTGACGATCTCCCAGTTTTCATCTTCCAGGAGATCGGGATGTACCCATATGGGCTGTCCATCTGGTGTTGGGCACGGGACTAGCTCTTGGGATGTTTGAGCCATTTTTATCACCTTGAAGGAAGTAGTGACCTTCTTCTTTGGTGACTTTTGTGTTTGTCCATACGACACCATGTTGACGGAGGCAGACCCATAGTTTTTGTCAAAAGTGATGACTCCGTTTTTACACATCTCGTTGATCTTTTCTCTCACAACGAAGCATTGGTTGAGAGGATGCGAGATCATCTGGTGGTATGGACAGTACCGGGGATCGTTGGTTTTGCCAACATCTCCCGATCTTTTGGGTTCAGGCAGGGTGAGCTTCCCGTTTGCCAAGAGAGCCTCGAAGATTTCTTCGACATCTTCATCGAACGGGTATTTCTTTTCTACTCGTTCTTTGAAGGCATCAGAGAGTTCAGGTCTCTTACCTGTACCTTTGTTTTTATCTTTCTTTGGTGGCTGCGGAGCTGACTTGGTTTGCACATTGAGAACCTCCTTTTTCTTTTGCTTCGAGGTTGCAATGGCGGTCGGCTCCTTCTTTGATGATTTCTGACTGCTGAGGTCCTTGATCACCGTCTCAGCCTCCATTGATGCTTCTAGGAGTTCTTCCAGATTCTTTGATTTGTTGCCGATAATCATGGAGCGTATCTTTGCTCTCATGTTGTTGCGGTAGATGTCGACCAACGACGCTTGTGGCAGCACGTCTGAACATTTGTACGCCATTGCCTTCCACTTGTGAATGTAGTCGTATGTCGACTCATTCTCTCCCTGTTTTAGGCTGCAGAGTTGAGCCATAGTCACAGGATGATCCTCACCTTTGAAGTGAGTTAGGAAGCGTGTCTCCATCATGGCCCAGTTTTGGATAGAGTCCTCCTGAAGAGTGGAGTACCAATCAAAGGCCGTACCTTTTAGGGTACTTGCGAAGAGACGGATCTTGAGGGCGTCTTGATCCGCGATGGCTCCCATCAGGATCTTGAAATGGATGACATGTTGTCTGGCCGAGCCCTTCCCCGTATATGTTTGGAGAGTGGGCTGTTTGAATTTGGTAGGAAACGGTACCGAGTCCATCCATAAGGGATATGGCGGCTTGATTCCGTGTTCCTTTAGTGAATCCTCTTCCTTTGCTTTGGCGAGGATATCGTCAACGTCCCTCTTGGTAAGGGCGCATGACTCATTTACCTCCTCCTCGTGGTGACTTGGAGGAACTTCATTATTTGGTGGACGTTGGAGGGTAAGAAGTAAGTTCTCCATGAGAGCTTCTATCCTCTGCTGTCTCTACTCCAGCTGCTGGATGCGTGCGGCTACGTCATCTTGCGGCGGAGGCTGCTCAGCATTTGTGACTAAGACATTCATCCTTCGAGAGTCGAATGAGGATACCGTCTTGGTGACTGAGCTGGAGCTCATTCTTTTGGATGAAGAGCTCGAAGAGTGATTGCTCCGGTCTCCTTGACTTGAAGGAGTGGGAGAATCTTTTCTATGTCTTCGCGCCCGGGAGACGCTACGAGTCACCGGTCGCTTGACATGGATTTTTGTTGCTGACTTCTGGCGCCTTCTGGTTTTGCCAACCATATGGACAGTAGCAACTTGGTTGGGTGCTTCTTTTTCGACCCATTTTTGAGAGACCTGGAGCGTGGAGTGCTGAGCTCTTTGCTTCTCTAGTCTCTTTTGCCGATACGCCGCGCGGCGACGCATACGACGAGCGATTTGAGCTTCAGTTAGCTCGGGCTATGCTCTAGCCACGAAGGAGGTGGTCCCTCGCGCGCAGCAGCCGAGCTTGTCTTCTTTGTAATTTGGCAAGGACAGGATCTGGACGCGGTCCTTAGCCTGTCGCAGCGAAGCTTTAAATTTGGCGAGCTCGGCCCCTGTTGAGACGAAGGGCCGAGTTGCAGGAATACAGGCCTTGACAGGTTCTCGCTGAGGCCTGATGATGCACGACTTGATCCTGGGCTTATAGGAATAAGCCGGCTCGTGCTGGGTGGATTTTGTTTGGTGGAGGGCTGGTTTCTCCACTTTCGTGTACGAGAGAGGGTAGAACCGGTTCTCCTTGAACGGGGCCAGGTATGCTGGCCTTTCAGATCTTTGGGACCTTCTTTGTTTTGGAGAAGGTCTTGGAGACCAAGTCTTGAGGTAGACCTGGTTTCTTGCAGGCTGAGGTTTCGCGGGGTTGTCGCGGGCTTCAGTCTTCTTGGCGGTTGCCCTTGGTGTCATGGTAGTGACGCGCCCAGGGGCGGTTCTCTACTTTTTGGCAGGAGTTGTTTCTTCTGCGGGAAGTGGGAAAGGTCCCAGCGACCCGAAGACGATGGACCGGGGAGAGGAGGTCGACCCGAAGGCGCTTAGGAGCGCGTTTGTTTTGCTTCTCTTGAAGCATTAGCTAGTACTTGTTCTCGTCGAAGGTGATTGTCAACGAAGCTGCCATGTTAGTTTTTGAAAAACCTTTCTAAAACAAGACCGGATCCATTAGTAATCACAAGAATGTGGTGATCATAAATGGAAATAAACTATGGTTTTTTCTTTTCAATTTGCTCGAGGGGACAAGGCCCGGCCCAAGCAAGATGAAGAAGGCAAAAAGCCATAGAGTATACAATTATTCTAAACGCAAGTATGAAAGGCTCAGAGTGAGCGTTCCAGTGACTGCTAGAAGCAATTGTGAACCTTAATTCAGATTACCGAGGAGCGAGGCTCACTCGAGGTAAAATGATATAAGGTTGGGAGTACAAATGTGTCGGTCGCGAATACAGTAAACCCAAGAGGGCGTACTAGCACCGCTAGGCACAGATGTTGTAAATCGCATCCTTGAAATGGACACGAGATGGGATTTTTTGAAAGGTCAAGGTTGGGTTCATAAAGGAGAGCAAATGGCACTCCGATCCGAACACGTGCTCAAACATTTCTACGAGCACAGAGTCCGAAAAGGAAATAACCAGAATTTCTCGAATCTGGACCCAACAATGACGGAAGTTTTTTTTTTTTAGAAAAGTCAGGATCAGATTCATCAAAGAGAGCAAATGACGTTCCAACCCAAACACGTGCTCAACATTTCTGCGAGCACAGTAATCCGAGGAGGAAGAGGTCAAGATTTCTCGACTTTGAACCCAAACGTGACAGAAGTTTTTTTTTTTTTGAAGATTTTTTTTTTTGAAAGTCAGTATCGGATTCATCAAAGAGAGCAAATGATGTTCCAATCCAAACACGTGCTCAACATTTCTGCGAGCACAGAGTTTGAAAAGGAAGAGATCAAGATTTCTCAAATTTGAACCAAAAATCGACGAAGATTTTTTATTTTTATTTTTAGGGTTTGAGAATACATCGAGTTCTCACGATTCGTTCTTATGAAACCAATGTTGATAGACCAGCCCCCAGGTAAGGGTAGGATTACTTAATGAACCCGTTTGGAGGACCCTTACCCAGAACAGCCTAGCTGTCTCCAAACTCTAGACAAGGCTTTTCTTAGATCAACCTTGATTAAAGAACGCAATCGGTAAAACTTTCGTGTTCTCAAATGCTCCCCCCTTTTTTTTTTGATGGACTCATCAGAGAGAGCGAATGGTCCGTTCCCAATCTGAACAAGGGCTCAAACAATTTCTGCGAGCCCTAAGTCAGAAAGGAAAAGAAAACTAAAATTTCTCAAATTTGGATCCAAAAGAGAGAAGATTTTTTTTTTTGAAAATCTGACAAGTTTGAAATCAGATTTTTTTTCGAACTCGTTAAAGAGAGCAAACGGTCCCTTTCCAATCTGAAAACGTGCTCAAACATTTCTGCGGGCACTGAGTCCAAAAGGGAGGAGATCGAGATTTCTCAGATCTGAATTCAAAGAACAAGAGAAGATTTTTTTCGAGAAGGAGAAAGATTGGAAATAGACTTAAAGAAAGAAATTTCCAAAAAAAAAAATCCCATCCCATGTTTTTTTTTTACGCAAGATTCAACATTGGCCACCAACTAGAAAGGTGCCAAAGAATCTAAGTTCATGTTCTCAAATGAACGTGTCCCATCGGGTGTGCCAGCTTGATGGACCCGATTCTTCCCTCTCTCCCGCTGCCTCCGCCCCAGGTCTTTCGGGGTACGGCGGAGGGGAGGAAAAAGTAAAGGGTATCAACATCTTTCTTTCTTCTTGTACAGGTATGCCAATTTCACTTTTCTACTTGGAATTTAGAAACAGTGATCCGAAGATCCACCTTCACAAGTAGAAAGGGGAAATGAAACTTTTTCTAGTTTTCCATTGCACACATATTTTAAGAAAAGAGACAAAAGGGTTTTTTTTTATATGCCATGAAAGGCGATTTCATTTGTTTGCCGTAAAAGGCGATTTACAAATCTTATCCATTATGAAAGACAAGAGTTGTGATTTTTGTCTCTAAAAGAAAAATAAAGTACAACAGAAATCAATAAAAGGAATCTGACTTCTCATTCGATTGTGGGGACACGTTCAGATCGACGGTCGCGAGTCATGTATGGGCTCCTCCGTCGTCCATGCAGATGAGAACATGATTCTTGGATTCTTGGCTTGGCTTTTTGAACCTCAGATTTTTAAAGGACAAAGACCAAGAGAAGGTCTTATATCCGATAAAAAGCTAAGTAAACGGGCTGAAAAGCCACGTTTTAGCCATGTTGGTAGAAGAAGGGAGGTCCTTGGGGGGGTGGCCCCCCAAGGGTGCTTCAATCACCTTTTGGTGGTCTTGCAGCAGAGTTGCAGGAGTTCTGGATTTTCCGGGCAATTCTCTGGACTTCGAGTGAATTTCTCCGGCGATTTCTCTAGATTTCTTTCCCCTCGGGCTTTTCCTTTTGGAATGCCCTCCTATTTATAGGCCTTTGGTAGCCATTTAGAAGGGTTTATGAGCATTGAATGCATTAATGCTCATAATGGGAGGAGTTACAAGTTTTAAATTATTTGTTTTGTAACTCCTTTTTCCTTGAATCTGATTGGCCGATGGAGAATAATGAGCTTTTAATTGTCTTTAATCCCCATCATGGGTGGAGTTTCATGGCTTTAATGCCATAAATCCTTTGACTTGTAACTCCCATTTGTTTGCTTTTGATTGGGCCGTCCAAAATAATGAGTTAATGACCGCATTAACTTGTCATAAAATGGGTTATTTAACCTCATTAATTGGTCGCCAAGTCGCTTGAAGAGTCGCGGGCCGCGCCGCGTCTTTTGGAATTCTTCTTGCGATGACCGCCGGAGGATCCACATGTTGTTTGATGTCGGATGGCGATGCAATTTCAGACATTGATTAACGTCAACGTGCCGGCAACATCTGTCCTGTCGATTTCACGATCGGGCGGGCGGAAAGTGTGCTTTCTTTGTCGGCCGGTTGGCGATTTCGAGGCATCTAATGATCATCCAATGATTTCGGCGGCGAATCCGTGATGCTGATGAAGATCGACGGATTTCATGCACAAAAAATCAGATTTTGGAAAAATCACAGGGGCCAATCAACTCAAAACGCGAAAAGGACCCGAAAAAGGGGTCTTCCGACGACTTTTGGGTCGCCGGAACTCCATGGTCGCCGGCGACCATGGGGCTGGCGACCTTGGGCCATGGTCGCCGGCGACCATGGGCCAAGGTCCCCGGCGACCATGGGCCTTGGGCCCATTTTTCGGCCGCTGTTCGGTCCCCTTTTCTTCGTCGTTTTTCGATCTTTTTTCATTCTTTTTTCTTCTGTATTTTTCCTGACATTTCCCCTCATTTATTGGCCTGATTCTCTTGAAGAAAACCCGATGAGAAGCTACGCAAATCGGAGCACAAAGTTTCCTATTTTTCTGGAAAGCCGAAGACTCTGTTGTGCGGTATTGCCGATTTTTTGTCAAGCATTGAAACTGGGCCAAACGATGTCGGAATGACCTGAAATTTGACGTGGAGCTTCTTGAACAGTAGATAGGACCAACCATAGGCTTTGGTTTGAGTTTTGAAGCCGTTCGGGGTCCCGCAAATGCTTGCCTTAATTTCGCCATGAGAGAAATGCCGAGCTTTGAAACTAGGCCAAACGATGTCCGATTGACCTAAAATTTGACGGGGAGTCTTTTTAGCAGTAGATTGGACCAACCATAGGCTTTGGTTTGAGTTTTGAAGCCGTTTGGGGTCTCGCAAATGCTCGCCTTGATTTCGCCATGAGGAAACTGCCGAGTTTTGACCTGTGGTCAACCGATGTCCGATTGACCTGAAATTTGACAGGGAGCCTCCTGCGTAGTAAGTAAGACCAACCATGGGCTTTGGTTTGAGTTTTGAAGTCTTTTGGGGTCCCGCAAATGCTCGCCTTGATTTCACCTCGAGGAAAATGCCGAGCTTTGAAACTAGGCCAAACGATGTCCGTTTGACCTAAAACTTGACAGGGGACCTATTGGAGTCATTTTGAGATGATCCATTAGCTCCAACTTAGATGCCATGATTCCCGGGTGCTCCGCCGCCGGCAGGCCTGATTTTGCTTCGGAGCGTCGAGGTCGGGTCAAACGTTGTCGGAATGACCTGAAATTTGGCATGGAGCCTTTTGGAGGTAATATGAGACCATCCGTAGGCTCTGATCGAAGTTTTGAAGTCTTCGACACTGTCGTTGCCGGGAGCTCCTGTCTGGCTGTCGGAGGAGTGAAGTTAGGCCAAATGATGTTGAAATGGCCCGAAACTTCATGTGTACCCCTCTTTTGGCTGCTTTGAAGGATCTTGCAGTTTTTGTTTGATTCTGACAAGATCTGTTGCTTGAAGTGGCGCCTTCCTATTTATGGCAGGATGTGGCTCCATGTAGCTTTTGGTGGTGAAGGGACATAGTGACATTTTTGGTGTCAACAAAGTATACAATATCGGGCTAAAAGTCCCTTAACATGTTCTGGTTTTCACTCTTACAGAAATTCTTCAAAAACAGGGCATTTTGCCAATTTCGGTCAGCTCGCGCTCACCTGTCGGCTAGCCACAGGTGGGATGTGGCGGCTAGCCGCCAGCTGGCCGTTGGAAAACAGGTTTCTAGGAATGAAACCGCCAATTTCGGTTGGCTCGCGGTTAGCCAAGGTGGGGGTGTAGTGGCTAACCGCCAGCTAACCGCTGAGATGCAGGCATCTGGAAAAGGAACCTCGCAATTCGGTTGACTCACGGTTAGCCGAAGTGGGGTGTAGCGGCTGAGTGACAGGCTGACCGCCGTGCACGGGCAGTGCATTTCAAGTCAGATTTTCACATTTATTCTTCTCATCTTCTCATTTCTGAAGTTCCTGCATTTCCCTGAGCAATCATGCTCTCCAAGGGATACATCCACATTTCAAAACCATTCACATTCACAACTAATCCAAACACTAAATTTCCATTTTCTCATCAAACAAAAATCCAAAGTTTAAATGAAATAAGGTTTACAATAAAAATAAAATCCCAAGAACAACAAAGTAATCCACAAGCACACATGCAACATTAAACCCAAAGAGATACTTGCCTTGCCTAAATGCTAAACAAAACTTCTCATTCAAGCACACTAATCCAAGAGCTAGCCAAGACTAAAAAAAAAAAAAGCCGTGAAAACCATTCAAAACTCACTCATAAATGGAAACAAGGAACCCATTTTAAAATGGGTGTTGAAAGTTAGAAAAATAAGATCCTTAGGAGTCAAAAGAACTCCATTGAAGAGATGGGTTGGAGCTCTTACCTAGAGAATCCCAAACAAGAAGCAAGGAAGGAAATAGCTAGCTTGCCCAACTTGAAACCTCAAGAAAATAGTGTTAAAAGAAAGCTTAGGATGGGAGGAAGAAAATGGTAGTCTTAGATTTCCATTTGGTGATCTCTAGCTTGGTGTACAAGAGAAGAAAGTGAAGAGGGAAAAGGTTTTCTTCTTGAGCTTGGGTCCCCTAGGGTTGCAGAGATTTGGGAATGGAATGAAGGAGAAAGGGGAAAGTGATAAAGTGACTTGTAAATGAGGCCCCAAAAGTGCCAATTCTTGCATGGATGAAAACATGATCTTACGGGCCTCGGATAAAGTTGACGAAGAAGGATAAAATGATCCTTGAAATATCTAGTTTCCAAAAAGTAAATTTTTGACACGGTTTTGTGATTTCGAAAAGTGTGTCCAGATTTGGGTGTGAAAAGACGATTTTACCCTTTTCGGGCCAAAACTTGGGTTTTTGGGCTTCAAACACAGACGGACTGGACACGAAAGTTGTAGACAATCATAAATCTATTCAAATGAAATAAAAATAACGATTAACAAAAAAACCATTACGATCCTCCCAAGCTTGCACGTACAACCAAGCCTTTCTGAGTGTGTCTAACTAACATAAAATGTTCTCAAAATTCCCAAAGCTATGTCCAGGACTAAAACTAGTTATATTCTAACCCAATGGTAACTAAACCCACTTATAACTAAGCACACACTAAGAACACACTAATCGGGTTAATCTTGTGTTGGGGTTTGACAATTTGTAAATTCAACATGTACATATAATGTACATATAATGCACCTGATGTTGAAGGCCCAAAAAGACATGAATCAAGAAAAAAATAAAATCGAACATGGTTAATGAATGGTGCATCAACAAACCAAGTACCAAGTTTTCTGGACTTTTATAGAGGCAATAAATAGAAGAATGGTGCTTTTTAAAGATCATAATGCTGAGCATTGCATGACTTGGGAATAGCCCAGACACTGCATCCGAACTATAAAATCTACAAGCCACAAAAAAATGAGGAACCACCACGAGAAACATCTGAAAGTTCTCTGAAAGGACAATTAAGATTCAGACAACTAACATGGTAGAACACGATCCATAGACAGGTGGATGCAAGTTTGTCCAAAAAATGACCTACAGTATCCAACAATCTTAACCCGTCTTTTGTACACATTCACTCTTTGTTCATCATCCACTTGACTCATGATAGTAATTATTAATCTTGTATTGTTTGGAGGTACTTTCAGTTATTAGATTTGGGTTAGTTGATTCTCCTTAAAGCAAATTTTTTACAGTCTAGAACAACAATCGCATGCACTTTGTCATTTTAAAACTTATATTATGAATCTTCCTACTTGAAATATATCCAATTATGAATCTTCCTACTTGTAATATAACCAGAGGAAGATTCAAAGATTGCCCTTGGCAAGGAAAAGCCAGCTTCGAGCATCCATACACTCATTATCTTTTCATACACTCATTGTGATGGCCTCCGTTTATCAAGTTTCTTACAAGGAATTTTTTCCGTTGGGAAGGCTTCTAAGAACAGCAGAGGTTCCTTCTAGATTTACAGGGGACAGATTAAGATCTGTCACCTGGAAAAAAATATGATTGATTCAGCTATTAAGTCTATGAAACTCATTTACTGGTGGGGTCGATCCATAATACCGTCATTTTCACTCCCCTTGTCGTTCAATGGATGAGTGGATATACATATATAAAGTATTCCTCTACAAAGGTAAAGGATGTACAAATCTTCTACATTTGATTTTGTTCGAGTATCCAAAGCTTTCTTAACCTTATGGACGAGAGCTTATATATCAGACCACAAGGACGAAATCCATAACCCAACAATTGTAATTCTATTAGGGATCAGTGCTGATATCTTTCTTATCAAATTCTGAGCTGTTATTCCCAATATCCATAACCCAACGAGTACAATAGCTTTCTTAACCTTACCGCTAAGCAGTCCTCATATTACTAATTTTAAATTCTGAACTGCTGTCAATTTTGCACCCTACTCATTAGTTCATCAAATAAAAAATCACCAGTCTCTAATCTACAAAGCCTAAATGATCAGATATCATTTTTGCAAACCCTACTCATCAGTTCATCAAATAAAAAAAATAATCAGTCCTTGATCCACAAAGCAAACTCCCCAACAGCCAAATTTCCATTGTAAAATATTCTCTGCCTCTGAAGAAATGTAAAGGAAATTATTCTTTGATAACGATATTGTAACCATAACTTTTATCTTTATGTACCAATTTTGGTGTCCAAAAGGAAAATGATGGTGACTTCATATTGAGATGCTAAAAAAATGAGAAGGAAGCACGATTTAAGGAAATTTTGATTTTTCGGTATTTTATAATAACGATATCGTTTCAATAATTTATAGGTTCTTCACCAATTTTATGCACCATGCAGGAGAACGATAATGAATGTATAATGAGCTGCATAAACAATGCGAAAGACTTACGAACTTCACATAGATGTTGATTTCAACTTCATTTATAGGACAACAAGATCATAGATCATTATTTATAGGTATGTTCCAAAACTCGTTTGATCCTGCGCTATTGACATATTTCAGTAGCTCATGTGTCACACTAAAACCTTGGAATCTCATATTATCAACTAGGCAATAAGTGCCAATAGTAAATCACTAATAAAAACCAAAAAGTGGATGGAACAAAAGTAGTTCACTTTTCTCTATTGTTCTACAAGTGATAATGTACCAGAAACGAAATTGCTCCATTATGTGTAAATGACCATCAAGATTACATGTAGATGACCGAAGTGATTACTTTGTGATTAAAAAAGGCATTGATTACGATGACATAGAAGGTGGGCAAAACGAAAAAGCTGGATTAGGGGATGAAGTAATAAGGGAGGGAAAATGATTGGGTGGGGGGTTCTTAAACACTATTCATTCAGCAATCAAATCTCTAATCGATCAATAAAATTTTCAGCTTCTTAACCCTTCTCATTCATTGAAGATAGAAATCTACGTCTGTCAAAGTCATCATATCCAAACTTAAAGGATATACAAATCTCCAAGTATTGGAGTTAGTTCAAGTATCTATATCTTAGTTGTCCTTATCGATGAGAGCTTATAGAGTAGACCACAAGGTTAAAATCCATAACCCGTCTCAATGCAGTTACTTATGGTTGTTGCTGCATATGTCAAGTAAGTAACGAAGAAACCCCATAAGAATTCACTAGCATTTTAACAGCTAAAAAAAATTTAGTGGTTACTTAGTTATCTTAAACATTCCCTCAAATCTTAAATACTCATTTTCATACGTAGTCTCATTCCAAGAAAGAGCCTAACAAAAAACAACAGACTAGTATAGATGTAGGTTTTTAATAGCAACAATACATTTATCAGTTGAAAAATTGATGGAAAGCAATGCAATAACAAATTACTATCAATCAGCGGTGCAAAGAAAGTTACTATATAACTTAGGAAAAAATTACTATCGCATAGAAAGGCATGGATGCATTCCAAACCCAATACAGTCATATTAAAGAAACAGAGCATGAGAAGTTGATACTAGCAAAAACTGTTAAGATGGTTAAGTTGAGCCCCATATCCCAAAAAGTAAATCAAACAAGAAATATGTTAGTGAGACGTCAAGTTTCATGGCTGAATATTTTTCGCCGATATTATTAGTGGGAGCCATTCCATGTACATTTTGGGCTATACTATATGGGACAGGTGCTACACCGAGGTTAACCAAAGCATCTTGATGCTTGGAATCGCGTAATGAGCCTATAGTTGAACTCAAGCCAAAACTGACGTAAGGTCACGCGATTTGGTTTCACATTTTAGCATCTTAACCAACGATGTCTTTTCAATACATCGTATTGACGGCCTATAATTGAAATGTCAATAACAGGGAGATGAGACATCAAAAAATAGGGAACGACTACGAAAAGAACAATTTATCACCCAAACAAGCCTGCTTTCTGGCTGGGCGTTGGGACTGTATTTTTTTTTCTTTTTTTCTTTTTTTGCATTCTGCAGGTCCTTTTTTCCAATCCTTTTGAATTCTTTTCTTCCCTCCTTCACATCCAACAACTCTCCAACATCAAAAATCAAATTGTTTCATGTCCCAACCATTTCCATTCAACACTAAGTTAAATTATCACATTCCATTTATAGACTTGACGTGGAAAATATCAGAAATCATTCATAAGAAAGATGCAAAATCTGAGCTGAAATTTCACATGAAGAAATCCCTAACAAAACCAGAATTTTTCATACTAATCTAAACAAAAATCATGTCCAAAGCTTAGCAAAAATTAAACACCACAAATCTTCTAAAAATTAAGCTTTAAACAACTAAGTAAATCATTCAAATGAAAACTCATTTTTCAAATCAAAACTATATAAACATAAGTAGAATTCAAACACATGCATTCCAAACATTTCATTCACTTGCCTCTACTCCAACGTGGGTTCGAGTCAAGAAGGCCCAAATATCTGGATCGTCGACGAAAAATCTAGTTTCCAAAAAGTATGTTTTCCTCATGATTTGCAAATTTCAAAATTCATGCACATATTTGGTGTGAAAAGTCGTCGTTTTTTTTTTTTTTCTCGAAAAACATGATTTCTGAATTTCAAATTCGGACGAATGAAACATAAAGTTTGTTAAGGTAAACGAAACAAATCAAAATATGTATAAATCAGAATTTTTTGAAATAAAACACAAATTCCCACATGAACACAAATCACACGGGCCACCCCAGGCCGAGTCAAACCAAACTCAACGGCTCTCAAGATTCTCCAAAGCTATGGAAGATCTAACCAAACAAAAATCTAAGTTAAAAATCAAGTTAATCGTCCCCTAATCCCACTTAGAGATTAATCATGGCTAAAACAATAATTAAACATACTAAACCTGGGTTGGGGACTGACACTTCTAGAAGGAGTTGTATGCCTTTTACGAATGTGATAGGAAAATGTGAATTACATAATTAAGCTTTACATTTGTAAATGTTTACATGCGAAACAAATTATCATGTTCATGTTTGTCAAAATCACCAATTTCAAATGAGTAAATGAGTACATCCAACCGTTCTAGATGTATTTGGGATTTTCAAACTTTTTCACAAACTTATTAAAATCCATTAAGTATTAAGCTATGAAACTAAAATTTCTGATACTTACCATTAATACATGAATATCAAATGGTTCGGATCATGAATTGGGGGACCAGTAAAAGTGTAGAAAAATAGATCTTGAAGATGGGATTTTCGGACTTTTTTTTACAAATTCCTCAAAATCCATGAAGATTTAAGTTATGAAATTATAAATCTAAGGGCCTTCTTAGACCTATAAAGAAGATGCACAGCTCTGATCATGAATTAGGAGACAACCAAAGTGAGAAAAAAAAACCCGCAGTTGATGGGGTTCGAAACCACAGCCTCGATACACATTCTGCCCTAAAGTACCACCTACCTACAAGTCATCTGCAATGGTTTACAACCAATTTAGGTATGTAAATGAGAGTATGAAAGTTACCTCATTTACATACCATTGTCACATCTCATTTACGCATATCACGTGTAAATGGGCACAATCAAAGATGACAATGCATAACCATATCACATCTACATCATTTACATATCACATGAGTGCAAACAAGCGACCTAAGAGTAAATGGAATACTTACAACTTCCAACAAATGATTGGAGGCGAATAATCAAATGCCCAAACTAAAGATTGAACCAAATTAATAATAAAATAGCGAATTTACTCAGTGAAGCTTAAAAGCTGAGAATACACATGAGATAATAATAAACAACATATTTACCAAATAAATGAACAAACTTTGCACAGCTACAACTTGGCCAGAGTCATCAATGCAATGGAAGAAAAATTAAGAGACCTAGAGAAACAGATGCATTTCTGAACTACCTTATCAATCAAAGAATTTCATCGTTCATGAAAAATGCCAATTGCAGATACTATATGCAAAACAAAGGACTCCCTTATAACCTGCCTTCCAGTTTATATACCAAAACCAAATGCCCCTTCTCTTGGTTAGTAATCTCCATGACTAGTACAAAATTCTATAATGATAATAATGAAGACCCTTACTTGGACCATGATTTCACTGAGAATTTTCGAATATAAGGAGGTCAAGAACAAAACAGGCATAGGAGAGTAACAAAGAGTAGCAAATAAATTTCATCAACAACACATCCTTTTTTCTTTTAAAACCCTATACATGGCATAGAAGTGTCACATCCTGGTCTCAAATCACCTTGGCCTAGGGTAATCCCCGAGGTGAGACACACATACTCCCGTGATGTTGTACCTGTCTCGAGCCAAATAAAACACACGAAGGAGAAAAAATAACTTTTTCCACACGTGAGTCGAGCTCACTAGAACATATCAATAACATTTAAATCATAGCGGAAGATGTAATTCATACACAACAAGTATCATTTCCTATCTAGTCCAATTAAACATTCAAGTTTAATACAAAAGAATTTCACAAGTATATACATTGATTTACAAAAGAGGGTGTATAAAAGAACCCTATACAGCTATATCAAAAAATATGATCACAAGTATAACTAAACAACTAAGTGTGACCCACACAAAAAGGGGCTAGCCACACTCTACTGAAGCTCTCAAAATGTACATTACTCGATCCGAGGAGGAAGTATCTACGCTGGCCCTTGCTCCAGCCACTCCTCTAATCCTGGAGGGACCTCCTCGGTACTCTCCTCTCCCGCCTAGGCCTCTTCAAGGCCGGGAGCTACACTGTAAGTCCGTGGATCCGAACCCTAGAGGGGGGGGGGTGAATAGGGTGAGCTTCATTTATGACCAATTTTAACCAATTTTAACTTCTTTAAAACAAACTAGTCACAAGTGGTGATTACAAATAAAAAGCGGAAGCTTAATAAAAACAATCACCACAAAGCAAGCACCATCACACAAGGATTTATAGTGGTTCGGCCTCAATGCCTACATCCACTACCGGCTTGTGATCCAACACCCCACCGGATTTCCACTATTTATGCTTTTCAATAGGCTAAGCAATAACCTTTACAATATGCTTTTCAAGGCTAAGCAATAACCTTTACAATGATGTTTTTCAAGGCTTAACATCAACCTATGCATTATGCTTTTATAGGCTAAGCAATAACCTCTTCAACCACAAGGTTGGTTATCTCTCTAAGTAGTGTCTAAATTACACTTGATGGAGATTCAATTAAGCTCATTACATTTGCCTCTAAAATAGGCGGATATGAAAATGAAAATCTAATACACACACACACACTATGAATGCAAAGATGAAAGCACATGATGTGTGTGTGTGATGTCCTCAATCATTTTGAAAATGAAAGTTCATAAATGTAAGCCTAAGGCTTTTGAAAGTTTTAGCTCATAAAAACATTTATGATTGAGGAAAGAATGCAAGTCACATGTTAAAAGTAACAACTTGTTAATGATATCAAAGATTCACAAGTTGTATGAAATTAATTAGCTCTAAACATGTGATGCATAGGGATGTCAATCAAATCAACAATGTAGCTCATAAAACATAAAAATAGATTTGATTGAAAGTAGGGGACAAATCATATGTAATTATAAATACAACTTGAATATGATATACCAATCAATGCAAAGCAAGTTGTGAAACTTTAAAATAAAGTTACATATGATTTGTGAAGTTGTTGAATCCAAAACATAAGATATATTTAAAAGAGATTTTCTTGTGATGAAAAACAACAACCAAAGATTCAACCAAGTATATAAATCATGTTACATATAATTTCAAAGATTCTTTCATTAACATGATCTACTTAGATTTACCAAATAAAGTACTACTTGGATTGAATCAAATGGTGATGCATCCAAAACAATAGATCAATTCAAAACATAAAACATGTTAAGGACACAACAAATCATAGTTTAACATGAAACTAAAGATTTACCAAAGATAAAGCAAAACATGAAAACATATGATTTGTAAAGATGTTGAATCCAAAACATAAGATAGTTTTGAAAGTGATTTTCTTATGTTGAAAAACAACAACCAAAGATTCAACCAAGTATATGAATCATGTTACATATAATTTCAAAGATTTTTCCATTAACATGATCTACTTAGATTTACCAATTCAAGTACTACTTGGATTGAATCAATGGTGATGCATCCAAAACAATGAATCAATTCAAAACATAAACATGTTAAGGATGCAACAAAACATAGTATATCATGCTACAAAAGATTTACCAAAAATAAAACAAAACATGACAACATATGGTTAAGGAAAGTAGAGCTTACTCGGTGATTTAACTCATTAATCCAAGCTTTAGCTTTCCTAATGATCCCCTTCATCCCTTAGTCCATTTCCCTTTGATTGGCCTCAAAACCCCTCAAGGATGGTCTCTTGATCATCCATTTTTTCAAAGGAATGAACCACTTTTTATAGCAAAAAAATGCCCAACGGCTAGTCCCCGGTCGACCTGGACCCTTACCCGGTCGACCGGGTACACAACGGTCATAAATATAGCCGTTTGAAAAACAGCTTTTAGCGGGAGCCAGTGACCGCCGGTAAAAGTGGTTTTGGCCGCCGGTAAAAGTCCTGTTTTCCCAAAAATGTATTTTTTAAAGTAATTTCTTGTGGGGACTTTTGGGCCATCAAATCAAGCTTGGAATCATGATTTTAATTCAATCTAAGTTCTTTTAAAATCATGAAGCATACAAGGCCAAAAATGATTTGAAACTTTTAAAACCATTGGCTAGCTTGATTTGTAAAACTTCTTTATGCATCCAATCAAAACATGCATGAAATATATGATTTACAAGATTTAAAACAATGCATGAGTAAATTAAGATTTTAAGATTTTCTAAATCAATGCAAGTGTGAAAATTCGAATGATGCTAAAATGATAATGCATCCATCAAATTGCAATACACAAAATTCCTAACATACACCTGTGACTGTGACACTAAGAGTAGTATCTCAATTCGACGATTCAGCAAGTATAGGCATCAATAAGGAAATACATAATGTTCCAAATTGAATTAAAAGACAATTAAATTAACAGATGTCAGTGTTAAGTAATAACTAGGCAAATTGTTCGAAAATCGAATAATTTATGCTTGTGAATCAAGGGCGAATAAAAACATACTAATTGACTACTACATTGAGCTCATCCTCTCAAAAGAGAGCGAATCTAGTTGGAATGTCACCAACGGCCCGGCCAATGGCTAGCAGGCTATCCGGGTCTGGAGTTCCGGTGCTCCAAATGACTTACTGCAGTAGTTTCGAATAACTAAACCAAATTCAACCCCGTCGGGCGTCACAGGGTCGAAGCTAAGTAGTGTCGACTCAATCAAATCAAATAATAGTCAAATTTGAGTAAGTTTACATCTAATTAGTCACAATCGAATCTAATAGTAGTCACAGATACACAATTACTTACTCAAATCGAATTTCCATCGAATAATGAAACAGTGGTGTAACAATTTCTAATGATGAGTTGGTGATAAGTAATCAGGTCTCAATTAATACTAATGATGCAACTCATTCATTAAATAGAGTTGATATCAATAAAATACTTCAATATGAATGCAACGGATTTAGAGAATCCAAGGTATTTTACTAGCCAACCCTAATCTATTTCTCTTAGTCCTTCACCGTCCAATGCAGGGCAGTTGCGGAAAGTCAACGTACTACTACCTTGTTGAGTGTCACTTGTTATGGGAAATACGTTGATTTTTCATAATTAAATCTCATGGCATAGTGCTAGACTAATGATTGTCTATTAGACCATAGGAGGAGGTTAGGGGCTCCATTTTAAGGTCATAAGGGTCTTAGAGGATCCTAATTCCTATGGAGACAAGGTGTGCACCATAATTATCTATTAGAGATGATTAGGGTGGGTTATAATAGATTAAGAATGATAATTCACCCTAAAATTAGGCCAAAAGGAGCCTAGTCCCCAGCTTCAGGTCCGCTCGAGCAGACCCATGTTTGCTCGAGCAGACCCAATCCAGAGAGTTGGTCGCCCGGGCGACCCTAATCGTTTGCTTAAGCGGTGGTTTCAGAAGGGCCAAGCGACCCTAATCGTTCGCTTAAGCGGTGGTTTCAGAAGGGTGTTTGCTCGAGCGGAAGCCATCCAAAGAGGTAATCGCTCAGGCGGTCCTTTTGATCGCTCGAGTGAGTGTTTCGGGAGGGGGTTATAATAAATTAAGGTGTGCACCATAATTATCTATTAGAGATGATTAGGGTGGGTTATAATATATTAAGAATGATAATTCACCCTAAAATTAGGCCAAAAGGAGCCTAGTCCCCAGCTTCAGGTCCGCTTTCGCTCAAGTAGACCCACTCCAGAGAGTTCGGGCGACCCTAATCGTTTGCTTGAGTGGTGGTTTTAGAAGGGCCAAGCGACCCTAATCGTTCGCTTGAACGGTGGTTTCAGAAGGGTGTTTGCTCGAACGGACTCCATCCAAAGAGGTAATCGCTCAGGCGGTCCTTTTGATCGCTCGAGTGAGTGTTTCAGGAGGGGCTTCGCTCGAGCGAATGCTCCAGAATTCATGATTCCGGAATTCCCATGTGATCTCCCTCTCCTTTGCTTCCCACACTTCTTCCAACATAAAACCTGCAACAAATGAACCTCCTTGCTCCCATTCACAACATACAACCCCTCCATCCATTTCTATCAATTGAAATCATAAAACACACCAACCCATTCATTTATTAAGAGTTAGTATCATTGAGAAAGAGTCTCATTTGAATCAAAGGTAAGTAAACAACATGTAAATCCAAATTAAGCTTATACTTGCCTCACTAAAGCTTTCCAAATCCTCACTTCACCATTTGGCTCAAAAGAACCCAAAAACCCCAAATTATCTAACCCTAATCACAAACATACATGGAAAATTGAAATGAATATGCATGTATGATTAACCATGAGTCCCTTGACTCTTTTGCAACTCAAAAATGTCAACCAAGAGAGTTTGGCTCTTACCTCCTAGCAAAAATTTCAAATTTGGCAAGAGTAAGGAATGAAGAAGATGGGTTCTTGTCCACAAAGGTGAGGAAAAGATGAAGAAGACTTCCACTCCTTGCCTCCAAGTATACAAGCAAACACTCTCAATGGATGAAGTGAAGGGTAAAAAAAAAGGATGGAGGAGAGGAAGAAAATGAAATGGGAGAGAGTTCCATCCTCAACCGAGCAAACATGGGTAAAGTTGTTCTTAAAGGGTAAAGTTGCCCTTTTTGCAAGAAAGTCCACCAAAAACAATATATTTCCATTTTCGGTCAAATGGGGGTCCAAATACTCAACGGTAGCTCAAATGAAATGAAGTTCAATACAGAAATCGATGTGCTCAACAAGATACATGCGTTGATGCCAAGATGACGTGCAAATGATGCAAAATGAGAAAATCAATAATTACGAAAAAGCCCTTGTGTCACGCCCCCGAACCGAGGCACTGATAATGAAGTCCTTAATTCGAGGAACGTGGCGCGACGGGCCAGAAAACTCCACCCGCACGCGCTAATTGTTTTCCCATAGGATTCCGCGGTGAGGATTTCAAACGATCCATCACACCCAATTAATCAATTTCACATCAAATGATATTATGCGGAAACATGTAGCAAAATAAAAATCAGATATAGCATAAGATAATTGAACAAGTTTAGTATCAAAAGAGGAATATATACATAAGAGCGTAGCCCAAAATTAAAATTAAAGTTGTGAGGATCAACAGTAATTTAAGTTATACATCCCAAACAAGGCCAACGGAAGCGATAAACAAGTTCCCAAAATAAAAGTAATTCCCCAAAAGATGTTGTCGAAGCTCCAGACCAATCATGACGTCTATATGACATCATTTGGCTGCCACTAGGGCTCCACCTGAGGCCCTACTGCCTCCTGTGCGCACTCCGCCTCAAAGGTTGCGGGTCCGACATCTGACACCAAACATAAGAGTATAAGACGCGATGGTCTGGCAAGTGAATAATACAGACAAGATAAACAAGTTTATAAATATCATGGTTAAAATCATAAAATACAATTGAAACGAAACACATATGAGAGTAAATCAAATGAGTCATTTCTATACAAATAAAAGGATTTCATGATTTAAATATTTCAAATTAACTGACAAACGGTCAAAATATTGGCAAACTACATTTAGCTAAATTCCCCTATTACCGAAGTAATAAGAGCACACAGACAGAAACCGTCGCCATATAGAATGGTCAGAACAAATAACCGTTGCCATATGAAATGGCCAGAACAAACAGACAGAAACCGTTGCTACTACTCGTGGAACTAGAAAACAGAACCGTTGCCATGGCCGGAGCAAACAAACAGAATCCAAACTGCAGATGGCAAATAATTTTTAAAGATCCCAAGCCGGGTGATCAACCCAACTAGGTGACCTAAGCTTAGTGGTGCCGTTCAAAACCAAAACCTGAATCGATACAATTCAACTCATAATAATACATTGCCAAAATCGATAAAAGGAACTACTCCGAACAAATATATACTGACAAATTCAGACGAATCAGATGAGTAGCCTTATCGATAATTTCAAACGTAACAAACCAATAAATTCCGTTTCAAAACGAACCATAAGGAAAAATTATAATAAATTCGCTAATATGGAATGAGGTGATACATAGTGGTTGATTGATCTCCCGAGGATTATCTCATTGTACACTTAATGTCATAGCACCGGTTATAAAACATAGTTTGGTGCCTCTGAAGATCCCCGATGTTTGAGGCACAAAGTTCATAATGAGGCTTATCTACATTTCTCATTTGAATATTATGAGATAACATGGTTCAAATGTCTTATTCGCCTCTATGAAGCCTTACGGAAATAATTCTCTACAATTGCTTACTAATAGGGCACAGGAAAAATACCCTGAACTGTGCCTAGGTTTGCTCGAGCGGATGAAAGTTTGCTCGAGCGGACCCTCCCAGAACTTTCTTCGCTCGAGCCACCAGAACGTTAGCTCGAGCGGACGAGCTTCTGTTTCAAATTTCGTCAGACAGTAACAAGTTCGCTAGAGCTGACGTATGCTCGCTCGAGCGAGCCATTCTAGAAACTCATTCGCTCGAGCTGGCACACAGTTCGTTCGAGCAGACAGGTTTCTACAATGTTTTTCATCAGACAGTGGCCTGTTCGCTCGAGCGACCACCATGTTCGCTTGAGCGAACAGTTCGCTGGCTGTTTCGCCTAGTGCATAATTTCTACACTTCTGATACCATCTCTCCTCCTTTCATTTCCATCTTCCCTTTAGCATTCCAACATCTCCTTCTGGACAAATACTTCTATTCAACCACATCCATCACCACTAAATCAAATCTCCAAACCATATACATTATCAACTAACATTTCAAAATTAAACATAAGTGAGCATACAGAATTTCAAAGATTTAGAATTTAGCCTTGTAAAATAATTCATGGCTATAAGATTTCCATAAACTCAAATCCTGCAGAAGATTGATTATAACCCAGACATATAACACTCTAAAACACCTTAAATAGTCATATAAAATCAGTAGGATGAAATACAATTTTTAAGTCAAAACTCTTGAGAAAACAAGGTGTAGATTTTTACGCATTTAAAGAGCTGATTAATCACTTGCCTCAAGTCAAGATGGGTCTCAAAACACTCTAATAACTCCTTGCTCAACTCAACTCCAAACCTACACCAAGAACCCCATGGAAAGCCACTAAAATCCACAAAAATCTAAAAAATAAGGGAGCTCTCCATGAAAACCCTTGCATGCATGAAAGAAGGGTACTAAATGTTCCATTAAAAATCAGAAATTCGAAATGGAAGCCATTGCTAACCTTTAGGAGTCCTAATCAAGAAGAAAAGCTTGAAAAAGATGATGTATCCAGCTGAAGTTCCTTGGAAATAGTACGGTTAGAAAGCTTGGGGGTTGGAGATGAAGATGGTGAAATTCATTTTTCAAGTTAGGCTCAATCCCATTGACATGCAAGAAGGAAGAGAAGGTGAGAAGAGGAGAGGAGTCTTCAACTGATTGCAGGAACAAGCATGAAGAAGAGGTGAAGAAAAGGAACCCACGTTGGTTTTGGGTTTTAAATTGAGAGGGTGGGCCCCAATGGCCCTGAAAACTTCATATGGCTGGATCTATCATTTGTGGGTCCCGAATGAAGTTGACGAAGAAAAGAAAAATGATCGTTGAAAAAATTTATTTTTAAAAAGTATATTTTTCCCATGATTTTGAAATTTCGAAATTTATGCACAGACTTGCGTGTGAAAAGACTAATTTGCCCTTTTTTCTCGAAAAACGCAATTTTTAGGGTTCGAATGCAAACGGAACAAACGTGAAAGTTGCTGGGATCAAAATGACAAGTTCAAAAATATCGAAATCCATATTTTTCAAGAATCAAATAAATCCAATAAATCAAATTCCCACACTAACACGCGTCACACGAGCCACCCCGGGCCCGATCAAACTAAACACAACGCTCTCAAAATTCCCCAAAGCTATTCAAAATTCTAATCTAATTAGAAACTCAAGCTAGTCGTCCTCTAATCCCGCCTAGTGACTAATCACAGTTAAAATAATAGTAAATTATACTAAACCTGGGTCTGGGCCTGATCTCTTGTCTCTACCCTGCCGAGTCAAATCGGTTCCAACTCACCTATCTAAAGCTCAAGGCTCAACCAACTTAACCTATAAGGACTAATAACACTAATTACCATAATTAGTAGCTCAGTACAATTAATTTAGCTAAAAAACACTTAATTAGCACTAAACAAGGTTAAATTGGGTCGGGGTGTAACAAGAAGTCTATTGGAAAATGTAACACAAAAACACAAGTAACAATTCAAGCAAAATCTTAATACCCATCTATCTACATCATTCCACCATCCCCAAATCCTTAACCAAGAATCTAAACTAGAGAAGAGATTGAGCATCATTCCACTTCCAAATTGTCAATATCGATTAATAAGGTTATTTCCAATCTCAAATGAAACAAAAGCATCAATGCACGCGTAATTCACCTGGCCTGAATCGAGCATTTTTTATCCCATTCGCTCATTGTTATGAGTATGGGCTTATTGTCGCGACCCCAGACCGGGTCCCACGCAAGCGCAAGCCTGATCCGGGATCAGGACGCTAATGAAGGATAATGGATAAAATGAATGAATGATAGAATCCATGTCAACATTATGAATTAATTTAAATCAAAACGTATACGAGTCCATCAGAGATGCCACTCGTACACGTGATTTCCCACAGGTGTCCGCGGTGAGGATATCACATCAACATGAATATTTCTTTTAATGTGCGGAAGCGTGTAGCAAATCTATTTCATACATTCATGTCCAAGATATTAATACCAAACATGTATATAAAACCAGTATCAAAATGAGCAATGATCAATGGCTAATTCCCAAAAGTAAGTTAAGGTTTATAACAAAATCGTTTAGTTACATTTCCCCAAAATTAGAGGCCAACAAAGGCCAATATAACAAAGTATCTATACCCCAAAAGAATGGTTAATTTCTATCCCAAAATGTTTCGCAGCTCAAGCACCCGAATGTCTAGATGACATCATCGGCCTGCCACTCAACTAAACACTGCGGTTCTCCGACCGCCTTCTCAAGCTCCTCCTCGGGAAAGCCGACAACGGGACCTGAGTACCAAAACAAGGGTCAAACACGACGGTTTAGCAAATGGGTGAAAAGATATGGCAACAATTTAATTTACCTTGGAAAAACATTTAAACCTGTTAACACAATAAATCTCATAAAACAAGATGATCATTTATTTGAACATAAATGCAATAGAAAACATGTAAGGTATCCAAGGAATACGGGAACAGCAAAACGGTAACCACACGGAGCTAAGTCCTCTATCACCGAAGTGACATGAGCATATCGAGATGCTGATCTCAGTCACCGAATTGAGGAGATGCAACATAAGTAACATATACATATATATATAATAAATACGAGACATGACCACGGTAGCGAACCTGGCATCGGGAACCACAGTAGTAATCTGCTGCATCGAGACAATACCACGGTAATAACCGGGTAGCGGGATCCAAACTGCAGCTGGCGGGACGGGAGGGGGATTTCCAAGTCGGTGGATCAGACCAGCAAGGTTATCCAAGCTTAGTGGTGCCGACTCATCGGTCAAATATCATAAATCACGACATGTACAAAATTCATGTGATGCACTTATATAAACGGACGAGACGGGATGCTCAAAGGCATAAATATTATTCAAGACGAGAAGTGCATATCGGGATTAGCAAAAAAATGCTACAATTGTAAATTCAGTATTTTCGGGGATAGTAAATCATAATTCAAGAGGTTCGGGACAAATATTGGGATTAGAAATTCAATCAAAGTGAATAAAGGTCCCGTATGTCATATACAATAAAAATTGGTACTCTTTGAGTTTGGAGACATTTCGGGCTCTTTATACACCTTAGGATTTCCAAAACTTAAATGAAAACATGTGATTTGATTTCTCTTTTCAAATGGTTACTACACAATGGTTACTAGATTTCCCATCACCATGGGGTTCCCAACAAATGCCCCTCAATCAAATAAACACTTCATTTTTGCTCATAGATTAGTCCCAGGTGAACAGTGCTAATCGCTCGAGCGGACAGGGAGTTCGCTCGAGCGATGAGCTCTCTGGAAGTACTTTCTGGGAGGTTCGCTAGAGTGGATAACGGGTTCGCTCGAGCGAGCATGTTGGCTCGAGCGAATAAATGGTTCGCTCAAACTAATAAGGTTCTGTGACACTCTCATAAACCTCTGGGAGAGTTCGCTCGAGCGGTGAAGGGGTTCGCTCGAGCGAACCTGTTGGCTCAAGTGAACAATTAGTTCGCTCGAACTAACGAGGTTCTGTGACGAGCCTGATACAGTTCTGGGAGGGTTCGCTCGAGAGAATAAGGGGTTCGCTCGAGCGAACTGTCTACTGGAATGGTTCGGAACCTATTCTGGACACTTCGCTCGAGCGACCACCAGGTTCGCTTGAGCGAACTGCCCAGAAATGGGTTCCGGGACAGTTCTGCTCCCTTCCATTTCCACTTCTTACAACTCATACAAGCCACATTTCCACTCCAACGTAGGAAGCTTCAAAACTCCTTTCTAACAACAATCAAGGTCTACATCCATAACCTCATAATCATCAAATCAAACCAACATCTCCCCCATCACATTCAACCACAAAGAATAAGAGAAAAACCATATCATAAGGGTTCATTTAAACTACAATCATGTAATAAATGCAAATTACCAACCACATTTCCAAATTCATTTAATGAACTACTAAGAGTCATAAATGCACTTTTAATTCAAATCAATGCAAATCAATAGTAGTATAAAATCATCAATACATTTCACTAAAATCATTAAAAGCTTAAAATAACCATTCATCCACTTGCCTCAAGTCCAAAGCTAAGCAAGAGATCCTCTAAACACCCTCTCAAGCACAAAATCCACAATCTCTACAAAAACCCCAAAACAAACCCTAAAATGGGTTAAACAAGGAAATAGGAAGAGAGAGCTTCCAATAATGGAAATGGAGCTTCTCAAGGACTAGAAGAATACATATCTAGGAGATTAGGGAGAGAGCTTACTTGTAGGGTCTCCAAATGGAGAAAGTTGAGTCAAAAGGAGTCTTGGAGATGGAGATTTTCTTCAACAATGGTATCAATGGAGAGCCTTGAAGGAGAGAAAGAAGAAGATCACATCCATTTCTCAAATGATGCAAGGTGGGTGGTGATTGGAGATGGAAAAGCAAGGAAAGGAAGAACAAGGAGGAAGAAAACCCTAGGCAAGAGAGAGAGTTGCTGGAAAAAGGGAAAGGAAGGACATGAGTGCTTATATAACATTTGCAAGTGGGCTCCACCCCTTAAGAAACTTGAAGGGTTAAAATAGTGGTTTTCGGGACCTCGGATGAAATCGATGAAGAAGGAAGAAATGATCGTCGAAATTTCTAGTTTCCAAAAAGTATATCTTTCGCGTGGTTTTGGGAATATCAAATATTTGGTCCAGATTTTGTGTAAAAAGACAGTTTTGCCCTCAATGCAATGGAAATCGGGTTTCAGGATTCGGGACGGGAACGAGATCAACACTAAAGTTGTAGAGATTGACAAGATTAATAAAAAGGAATAAAAACCCAAATCCAAATAATCTCAAATAATCCCCCAAGAACACGCAAAATCATAAAAAGGAACCCCCAAAGGGCCCCACTAATCACAAAGGCACTCAAAATTCTCAAAGCTATAACAAAGCTATTCTAAACCCAATCTAAACAAAAATTCACTAACACACTTAGTACTAACACACGACTTAATCCACACTAATCGAGGTCACTCGGGTCGGGGTCTTACATCCTCCACCCCTTGGGATATTTGGTCCACCAAATAAAATACAAAACTCACCTCGGGGAGAAGATGTTGATACTTCTTCTGCACTTGGTCTCGCAATTCCCATGTCGCCTCTTCTGGTCCATGATTCTCCCAAAGTACTTTCACCCACTGAATAGTATGCGTCCTCAATTCTTGCTCCTTTGTATCAATGATCTGTACAGGCTTCTCGACATAGGTAGCATCCTCTCTGATTTCTAATGGCTCATGTTGGAGTACATGTGAAGGATCGGGAACATACTTCTTCAACATAGACACACGAAAAATATTGTGTACGCCAGATAGCTCGGGTGGTAAGGCTAATCTATAAGCCACGTCACCAATCTTGCTCACAATGTCGTATGGTCCAATGTATCTCCGGGATAACTTACCTTTCTGTCTGAATCTCAATGTTCTCCTAGTATGTGACACCTTCAAGAAGACTCTGTCTCCTTCTTTGAACTGTAAATTTCTTCTGTGAGAATCTGCGTAACTCTTCTGTCTACTCTGGGCTACTTTCAGACGTTCTTGAATCTGCCTGACCTTGTCACTGGTTTCACTCACCATGGCTGGCCCATGAAAACTACCGGTACCAACCTCTTCCCAACAAATAGGTGTCCTACACCTTCTGCCATACAAGGCCTCAAAAGGCGCCATCCAATGCTCGAGTGGTAGATGTTGTTGTACGCGAACTCACACAAAGGTAGAGTCTCGTCCCATTGAGTTTTGAAGTCTAACACACAAACACGGAGCATATCCTCTAGAGTCTGAATCGTTCTCTCTGATTGGCCATCTGTCTGAGGATGCTAATCTGGGCTGAACTACAGCCTTGTACCCATAGACTCATGCAATGTCTTCCAAAACCTCGAGACGAATCTGCCGTCGCTGTCAGTTGTGATGGAAACTGGCTGACCATGTCTGCTGACAATCTCACTGACAAACAACTCTGCCAAAGGTAGCATGTGCATCTTCTTTCCTGTCTTCATCGGGATGAAGTGAGCTGACTTTGTGAGACGGTCCACGATGACCCAGGTAGCATCATTACCTTTGCTGGTCCTCGGTAATCCCGAGATGAAATCCATGGTATTGTGCTCCCATTTCCATTCCGGAATCTCTAACGGTTGCAACAACCCTAGAGGCTTCTTGTAACGCCCCACCCATACCCATGCATGATATTGTCCGCTTTGGCCCATCGGCCTCACGGTTTTGCTTCTGATGGGCCTCAACCCATCAAAAGGCCTCATGCAAGGTAAGGGTGTAAGCTCTACATATAACCCCATTCACTTTCCTCTCTATAGTCGATG